>JAXQGS010000223.1:0-23883 GCA_037040325.1 Mucor sp. M7501 | reverse complement strand
CACCACGCAGCACGCCAGATTCGTAGCCCTCCTTCCACATGTAGCCTTGGAAGGACTTGAGAGCACCAATCTTGCGGTCTGCCTTCATCTGCCAAGAGATGGTTTCAATAACAGCAGACTTGATCTGGTCTGCAGATCTGTTGCAAATGTCAATTTCGTGTGTGTGTGTCTCTCTTCAGTTCAGCTTACATACGCTTCTGATTCAGTAGGAATGAGGACAGCGTGAGCCATGTTGGCGTCTACATCCTTCTTGGCCTAGCGAATCGAGTCAGACGATGCGTGTCAAATGCACGGCTCTAGACGCACGCTGCTTACCTGTTCACGCAACAGCTCAATTTGCTTTTGGAGCTCGTCCGTCTCCCACGTTCTGTCCAGAAAGGCGGATAAACCAGAGGTAACGTAGGGAAACTACTGGCATGTTAAAACCTCCGTGTTGGAGCAGCGTTTGTGCGTCGTTACCAAAGTCTCCTTGACGAATGTGATGGGGGTGATTGTTCCCTCAATATCGAGAATGATAGTGTCGCAGTTTGCCATGGTGAATTTGCAAAGAAAAGACTCGAGAAAGAAGCCGTCAGCAAAACTGACAGACTATTTTAAACACAAGTCCAGAGTCAGTCTTTTTTACTTTTTTTTCTTTTCTTCCCACTTTTACAAGCAAAAGCATGTCTGTCATTTACTATAAGCTTAGATCAGCCAAAGACTCGGACTACGACGTATTCACATTTGACGGACCAGGAGCCACCGTCTTTGATTTGAAACGCGAGATCATTCGAGCAAAGAAGTTTGGCAAGGGCACTGAATTCGACATTGCCGTGTACAATGCGCAGACAGACGAAGGTGAGTCAGTTCGCGCCAGGATGGCACACGCAACCGACTAACTTGGAGGCTACAGAATACAAGGACGATGTGTTTGTTGTGCCCAGAAACACATCTGTCATTGTGAGACGGTTGCCAGCAGCAAGGCCTGGCAAGGGAACAGCACAGCGATATGTATTGGGCGTGTTACCGACAGACGGAAAGGGAGCAGGAGGATTTGGGGTCATGAAGGGAGGGCCGTCCAATGCGCCAGGCGGCAGTGGCAGTGGCAGTGCGGGCGGCCCTCCTCACATGAGTGGTGGCAGAAACATGGTATTGAATGCACAACGACCTCACCCAGCGAATAAGCCATCATCTCAACAATCAACCACTGGAGACGATGGCATCAAACACGAGGGCGATGAACCCAAAGACGACTCTGAGGAGGCTAGAATTCAAGCCATGTTTCAGCAAACGACAGATCAATGGGGCGCCATGCAAGAGAGATTAGCAGAGTAAGTACTGATTTTTCATTTTTATCGCGGCAGAGAGGGAGGGGGGGGGGAGAGAGAGGAATGATAGCTGTAGCAGTAATGTATATTATCGAATTAAAAATGAAATTTGTCTATTACTCTCTTGCTCTGTTGATTTATGTGTGTTGTGTGCCTTGTATCTTATATATCTATTTGAACGGATTAGACAACAATATATCCCTTATAATGCTCGTGGTGGTGATGCTAGACGTGGCGGAAGAGGCGGCTTTCAAGGCTCTCCCGGTGGATTAACGCACAGAGATTCAGCAGACAACAAGGACGGTCAAATGCCACAGCGAGTGCCTCCTCCTACGTATGTGTGCTATCGCTGCGGTCAAAAAGGTGAGTAGGCAATGATCCTTGTTCTCCATCAAATCAGTGTCTGACAATCGACTTTTTTGTAGGACATTACATCAACCAGTGCCCCACGAATGGCGACAAGGACTATGACAAACACCCTAGAATCAAGCGTACTACAGGTATCCCTCGCAGCTTCCTCAAGGTCATTGAAGAGCCCAAGAACGCAGTAAAGGCAGGCACTGGAGGCTTGATGGTAACACCCAAAGGTGACATTGTTGTGGCACAAGCAGACTCCTCATCTTGGGACAAGCATGTCGCCAAGGCAGCCACCACCATTGGACTTGGCGTCTCATCCGCAGGCGATTTGATGGATTGGTACGACTCTATCCCGGTCCCCAAACACTTGCAGTGCCCCATCTGCAACGGCATTTTGAGAGAAGCCACCATCACACCTTGTTGCGGTGCTAGTTTTTGCGATGAGTGTATTCGTGTGCATTTGATGGAGAACGACTTTTCCTGTCAAGACTGCCAGCAGACGATTCAGAACGGACTAGATGGCCTGATTCCCAACTTGAATGTGAGAGAATGCGTGGATAATTATGTTAGAAAATTTGCCCATGATTTCCATAATAATAATGCTGCCAATGCCAATGCCAACGCAGAGGCCTCTACACCTTCCAATAACAATAATAATGATGATAGTAATGCCAGCAAAGAGTAGCGGCAGTAGCAGTAGATAAAATATGGTGGAATTTAAAGCTTCATTCCGTAATAAAATCTGATATTGACATTTACATATTGAGTTGTAATCCCCCCCCGAACTATGGTATAGTGTCTCCAAGGGGCAAGGATAGCTTGGCCATTTGCACAAAACTTTTGAAAGTGATGCAATGTCAAACTCGATCCAAGCTTTTTACGTGTTCCTCTTGTCTGCATAATGCATAAATTTCTGCTGATTGAAACTGTATTTATGAAGCATTTATCTCATACTACTCTTCCAAATCATTGGGTCTCTCATCGGTATTGGGTATGCTTTTTTGGCAAGAATTCTCTGGAAATTTTGAGCTGTTTAATGAACAAAAAGTTTAATAATGCACTGTTTCGCTAGATGATAAACTACAGACCATCAGATCAGATGTTAATAGGCACAATGTTCAGTAAGTAGCCTTCAAATGTATTTATCACTGTAAAACCAAGAGTTTGGATCGCTTGTTTCTCGCCAATAAAGCGTAATATCGACCTCAAAACAGGTGTAATCGTGTTCTACGACCTGGCATTAGGTTATGAATCACTTTTCAGCGATTTTCTGGGGATCGAGTTGAACATCGATTTCTGCCTTGTACTAGCAAGGGAAAATTTCATGATTTTGAATGATAAGCGTTTTCATCTCGAAAATGAAGTTTTCTACTAAGGTATTCCTAAGTTCAAAACAATCGTAGAAACGCATAGGAGCATGTAAAAGTGTGTTTGGATCAATTTACTATAGTGTTTGTAGACATTTCCCCCGAAAACGTGTTTTGCATTTTTTGACAGTTAGTCTTCACAGACTAAAGAAATTGCTTTAAAATTAACACCATTGGATTCTTCGTTCAATTTTGCATGTATAGGTCTAGAGACATACCTGCTGTTCGAGTAATAACATTTTGTGTAATTGCCCCTGAAAGGTTTTGAAATGTCCAAATGGGGATCCAGCGGATCACAGACAGCCTTATAATTCAATCCCAGCGCAGGCTGTTTTTTGCCCTAGCATGTACCTTTTGTATAGTAAAAAGACATTGTAGACGTCTAATTACCTTTGATATACGCTCAATCTCTGCCAGCGCCAACCTGTAGGCTCTGATTGAATGCTGCTATATTATGAAATCTGACATTTGAGTATATACATGTTAAGAATCGCTCCTCGTTATTGGGTACATTTCTTGGGTTCTGACGACAGCTTCGGCGGTGAGATGTTCTGCTAGATGGCTTTCTCAGCCGCATCAACACGGATTGACCATAAAGACTTGCTTGCAATAAATGTGGCTCGACTTGCCGTTACGATTTCATTGCTCGACAGCAAGCCTCACATGGCATTCGCAAGCCTTTACTGGCATTTTGACACTTGATCTAATGCCGGTTCTCATCGTTGGATTACTACTCAATCTCGGCAACTCGATGACAGTGCTGCTTTTTGTCATGATATATGGCATGAACAGGTTTACTAAATGGCATCAGAGAGACGTTTGAAATGAGATTTTTATATTCATTATCCTTTATGCTTTGGTAACACATGCATCAAATGTTGGATTTAAGGTTTACCATAGTATACTACGAGGACATCAAAAAAAAAAAAAATGTCAGCAGACATGAGATGAATAAAAGGATCAGCTCATTAAGCATCTTGAATAAATTTATATCAAATATAACAAGTTCATCATTTAGAAATTGGATTACATAACAAAAAGTACCTGAATTAATTTGTCGATCCCTTACATTATGGCCATGGCTCGTGCGGATAAGAAAGAGGTTACCCTTGCCTGCTTAATTGCTGCTTGCTGTGTGTGAAAGAAAAAGGGTCTCTCACTCTCACTCTCACTCTCATTTTACCATGTAATTTGCCAAGCACTGCTACTATACTATACCAATCTATAAATAAAAAAAGGGCTCTTGTATATATTCGATACCAACCAACAGCAAGATAGACACAAAAACATTGCTCCAAAAATAGTATCAGCATCTGTCCAATTTCGACCATGATTCGTACATTTAGTCAAGATGAATGTTTTTGATGTAGAATTCAAATGAAAACAAGTGATACACACACTATAATCAGGGGAGAGACAGAGAGAGAGAGAGAGAGCTGTATGCGTGCGTGTCAGATTAAAAGGGTGAACTTTATGCATGAATCGCACGTTTATGTTTTCACTCTTGTGTGTGTGTATACACAGCAACAACATCATGATTTGTTATAGAAATTATTGCTGATAGCAAGCAGTGATGTCACATTGAGCTTTACGTTGGAGATGTTTGTCTGTGCTATTATAAGCTTTTTCTGATCCAAGCCGGCTTTACACTCTGATTTGGACAAACCCAATTGTCAATAGAATGTGCGATAGCAAATGTACTGTACACATGGAGCAAAAGATGCGATCGGAAGGCAATGCTTAAAAATACCACCAGAAGGGTGCAAGAAAAAAAAGGAGATGTCTTTATCCTTTCTTTAGATGCTCCACTCTGAAATTGGCTTAGATGATGAAATATGCATAAAGAAACTGTAGGTTAGAATCATTTGATATGATTGTATGCTACACAAGAAGAAGACGCTTTATTTCAACTCAGTGATATTTTGAATGGATTCTCTCTTGAACAAAAGGGAGAACAACAAGAGCGGCAGAATCAGCAAGAGATACAGAGAGAGAGAAGCTATTCCAAAACAGACGTATTGCCCCTCTTTATCAGTCTTGTGTAGAGTGGAGAAAGGCTTCTCCTCTTGCGTTGCTCCTCCCCTAAATTTGGTGCAAAATGTATGGTTCTCCTTGATTCTAATTCCCAGCCTTTTGTTTATATGCTGCTTTTACTATAAAAGCATAAAACTAATTAGCATTTGATTCTCTCTTTCTTTTTCCTCTCTTTACAAAACTCTCTTTTTCTTCAACTCTTTCGTGCTGGCTCACGTTATCGTATATATATACATACTTACATACACCCTTTCCCATTCCAAAATCCTTTATTCTTCTAGCAAAACACAGTACAAATGATGAGCATTACCATGAACAAACCCTACCCTACTTCAACAAGTGCAACCAGAAGAAGAACACACCTCAAACCAAGCCAAGTTGCCGTGCTGCAAGAAACATTTGTCACAAACACACTGCCTGACGCTGCTGTCCGATCTCAGTTGGCCCATGAACTGGGTGTCACTGAACGCACTGTCCAGATTTGGTTCCAGAATCGACGAGCCAAGGCTCGCAAGCTGGAAGCGAGTAGTGGCGGTTCCATGTCTTCACTTGTACCCAATGTCCGCACTGGCTGGATTGACCTGCCAAAGCCCCTTCAGCAGCAACAGCAACAGCAACAGCAACAGCAACAACAGCACCACCACCATCCCCGTCCATCATCAGATCAACCCAACCCCTTCCATTCTTTACTGACAACTGACACTTTCGAGAATGAGCCTGCCATCAAGCGTAGACCGAGATCATGCTCCAAGCCTGAAAGAACCACAACCTTTTTACTATCAACGCCACCCCAAAGAGCCATGTCGGAAGGCATGGGCCGAGTTGAAACAAATCAAGGTAAAGATGGGTTTTTACCCCTTAAAAAATCTGATGCTCATCTTTTTCGCTTGTTATTTCCAGATGCCAAGCCAATCATTTCATTCCCTGTCCAAGGCATTCGCATTGGCACCTGGGCAAGATTTGCCAGACAAATCAGCAGCAATGAGTGGGATCTGTTCTGCTTTAGTGACCCTACTGTACGCCAGTTGATCTGGCAAGTTCAAGACGGTGGCCATCAATTCAGAATCGAGGTGGATTTCGAGAATATCCAGCAGATCAGACTGGGTCAAATCCAAAATGACATTGGCCAACTCGACATTGATGTTGAGCCCAAATCCATCATCTCGTTCTCCATGCGCAGAAACGGCATTGACCAAGACTGGGTGCGTTGCAATGACTTTACTGAAAACCAACAGGCCAGCAGCTGCGACGCCGGTTCTCATGCTCTCCAGGGTTCTCATGACAATCTCAGACAGTCTCTCTTGGAGCTGATCTCTCAGGCGCCCGACCTGGCTGCCAAGCTTGTCATCATTCCAGACAACAACTATCTCTGCCGTGATTTGACAATATCTCCTTCAGCAACGCCTGAGCCGTCCTTTAGCAACATGCATTCCGTTGCTGCTGCTACTGCGGCTGCTGCTGCTGCTGCATCGTGGTTGGTTGACCCTGCCAAGATCCCCTGGAACCCCTATCCCCAGCAACAGCAGTACGAGCAGCAACAACAACAGCAGCAGTACCAGCAGCCACCGTCGTCTTATGATGCCTCCTTCTCGTGGCCACATTGGAGCATGCTTCAGCAGCAACAGCAGCAGCAGCAACAGCAACAACAGGAGCCAGATCACTCTGAGCATCACTTGCTGACCAATCAGCAGCACGATCCCAGTGGCGTTGACATGAGCCATTTCTTGTAAGCCATGGCTCCTGCCAATGTAGTACTGTTTGAAAGTTTTCCCTCGCAATAAAAATATGATTTTAGCCAGTTGTTTCAATAGCTGTTTGTTTGTTTGTCTGTCTGTCTGTCTTGGGCCTTCTTCATTAGTAAAAGACACCCAATCACGCGATGATGGCAACAGTCCGCGCGAAATGATCCGTGTCTCCTTTTTGCGTGTTGCACGCGCGCAACTGGAAATTCTTTCCTTTTTCCAACATCTTTGCCAACATGTCTCAATTCAATGATTCGCACCGGCTATTCATGCAGTCCATGCTATCCAAGAAGATGGTGACCGAGCACGACGCCATGCACATCTACGCAAAGGTATGCGATGTCACCTCCAGTAAGTACCCAGGGCACGTTCTCTCCAACAAGTGCCGTGCTAATCGCCCCTTCTTGCAGGACCAGCAGACGTCGCGTTTCCGTCATTCGTCTCTGTGTTGAACAAGGAACTGGACAAACTGGACTACTCGCTCAGACTATCTCGAAACGAGCAGAACGGCGTCATGTATGTGATCCTGGTCAACACCAACCAGGATGCTGCTACAGAGCTCGCCACGCAATTCACTGCTACCGAGATGGCATTTATCCGCGAGCTGGTACGCAATAGACACGTTGCACACAAGCAGAGCACTGTGATTAACACTGCAGCATAGTTTGATTTGATAATTAATGCAGACGACGAGAGCTTCGGCGCTTCTGCTACAACAGCTTTGCATTTGGGCGGTAAAATGACACCTAAACTCGCTTCCAGAGACGTTCAACTCTTGCTGGACAAACTGCTAGACGACGGATGGATCGGCATGCAAAGGGGCAACTACTTTCTGACCACACGCTCCATTGCAGAGCTGCAGGACTACTTTAAGCTGCTGTATGGCGAGCGCATTCTGGAGTGTGTCTTTTGTCTGGACATGGTGACGATGGGCGAGCACTGTGCCAATGCTCAATGCGGTGTTCGTCTTCACAAGCACTGCGCAGACAGCCAATTCAGCAATTCTGCTGATCCCAGATGCCCCAGTTGCAGTAACAGATGGTCGAGAGGAAACACATTTGGCCTTGGTCTACCTGACAATGGTGATGATGATGATGAGGAAGATGCTTGAGTGTTTATTATATCCCTTTTTTTCTTTTAGCTGTATTTTTAGATGAAGCACGCACGAATTGTTATGAGCATAACTACATTAGAATAATAAAATTTACATGTGCATAGTAGATTACTCTTATTGTAGCAGGCTCTTGTTGGTTGTCTGGTTTCGCTACATCCCGTAGGGTTTGATTCAAGATGCATTTCTCTCGTTGTAGTCATTTGACAAGCACTACTATAGCACTTGGATCAAGTACATTCTGATACATATTTTCACATTTGACACATAAATTCAATCGTTCCTGAAACAGAAAATATATCATTGGCATGCCATTTTCTTGTTATTCATTGTATATATTAACTCATACACAATAACTACATAACAACAACCTGCTTAACTAGTTTCTAATTAAAATGGGTGGAGACACCTTTGTAAACCAGCTCTCTGGTCGAGAAGGATCCGACATGAGCTGCAGTGCCTTCCATCTCAAAAAGTAGAATCCAGGCTTCACGGCAACGGCATCTGCTACATCGCTATCCGACCCTGTGGGGATGACGGTACCATTCCAGCGCTGCGTAAAGATGAAATCAAGCTCTTGCAGCGTATTTCTCGACAGATAGCGGTCTTCTGAAAACACACCAATCTTGTTCATATTGGCATCTAGCACTTCAGTGACAATATGAGGCGTACCCGTGAGCAAACGGAACATGGATGTGACAAACGACGAGAGAAAGCTGGATCTCTCCATGACAAAGCCAACGATGGTCGTGCCATCCTTTGCCTTTTTTTCAAACAGACGCGTGCTGTTGGTCAGCAAGAGTCGAGGGAATCCATCGTCAAAGATGGGGAGTTCAGCAAGGGAGCCTCGGGTACCGACATACGGCACATGGATGGATTTCAGCGCGGAATTGTTGACTGGGGAGAATTCAACAAAGCCGCCATAGATGGGGTAGGGCTGATCCAGGTGGTTGCCTCCAATGCGTTTTACTGTCAGGTTTAAATCAGCCGATTGTCCAGGTCGCAGCGTGACATGGGTGAATGAGAGCTCAACGTCTGCCCTGACCTTTTCAGACGCGTATTGAGGAGGACTGAGAGGCGCAAATCCTTGCAGTGTTGTGTTGTAAGGGGAGATGGCGAGACTGGGATGATGGCTGACGCGGTAGGTGACAGAGCCGTTGGTGGGATTGGTGATTTTGAGCGACTGAGGCTTGATGTTGGCAGTGTCGTTGAAACTAAGGGATCCAGGAGAGACATGCACAGGCTGGCGAATTGTATCCAGCACTGCAAAACAAGAGCATCAGTTACCTTTCCCCCTTTCCTTTACACCACATCAAGCGACACTTACATTGAATCAAACCTGCGCCTTGACGCGCTGGATTATCAAGATGAATACCGTGCGTGGTTGTAGCTGGTTTAGCATAGTTTTGGAAATGCTCCTTGACATACTGAGCCGTGACATTCTTGCCGTGTGCCTCTAGAAACAAGGCGTACGCACCTGCAATATAAGGAGCAGCCATCGAGGTGCCCGATAACAGGCCATAGCCACCGTTGGGGATAGGCAGTGTAGAGAAAATGTAGCCACCAGGGCCACCCAGATCAGGCTTCAAGCTCATGTCATACAAGGGACCCACACTGGAGAACTTGGACACCTTTCTCGCTGTAGTGACCCTTTGAGGCGTCAGTGCTGTCTTGAAGGTAAGCTGGACACCGTTTCTGGCCAATGTTATGTTGGTGTTGAGCATCTGTTTCAGCTCCTTGCCTGCGCTCATCGAGATGGAGGCCAGGGGCAGCTTGGATTTCAATGCCTGTGGTTTGAAGCCAGCTTCTTCTTGGTTATCGTACACCACAATACCAGCACCGCCATATTGTTCCACCATGGCAGCCTTTTCGTCAAATGAACATTTGCCTCGCTGAACAAGCACAAGTCTGCCTTTGAGCGAGTTGTTGGGTCTAGTGCCTGAACACGCATCCTCAGCGGATTCCGAGTTGATGTAGTTGACTAGTTTTCCTGATGGGAATTCCTTGGTTGTGCTGGACAATAGATAGGCTGTAATACGCACGCATTAAGTATTGGTTGATGTGATACAGCTGTATGAGATGACTTACGATACTCGGCGCCATTCTCTGCTTGCACAGCTTGTTGGAGGTTATACTCGTTGTCCATGGATGCCACTGCGACAGGGCCAGTGCCACTGCCAGGCGATGAAATGAAGAACGCACCCTCAGCGCCATCATTACCAGCAGCAGCAATGACTATCGCCAGAAATACGTCAAGACCCACTCTATTTCTCTCACAAAGTGCACTTACCAATGGAACCTCTCTCTGCCACACGGTTGGCAATGATGGCAGTGGGATCATCTGCCCAGTTACTGGAGCTTCCTAGACTGAGGTTGATGATATCACAGCCCGCTTCATGCGCACTGATCAAAGCCTGAATCACCAAATCATTTGAAGTAGCACCATCACAACCAAAGATTCTCCAAGCACCCAAAGTGACTTCTGGAGCCACGCCTGTAAAGTTCTATCATGTGTGTGTGGATCAACAACATGCAATGGACTGGGGATATTTTGTACTTACAAACAGCTTGTCATTGGCGGCAATAATACCAGCTACATGCGTTCCATGACCTGTTGATTTGTCCATCAGATTTCAAATTCATTGGCAGCAGCAGCAGCACACAAGGCACATCCTTACCGTTTCCCTCTTCGCAGGTATCTAAAGGAGTCTCTCGTTGTCTTCTCGATAGCGGATCTCTTGAATTGAACTGATTGCCCACCAAATCGTAGCCAAATCGCACCTGATAGCCTGGACCAAATCCGCTGCCAAACGCAGGATGGCGGTAGTCGATGCCCGAGTCAATAATTCCGACCAGCACACCGTTTCCCTTGTACTTTTCCTGCACCTTGTCTACCTGCGCCATGGCATGCGAGAAGGGCAGTGGCGGCCCGTTCTTTGGCAGTTCGAGCTGAGGCGCTCTTGGGATGATGCGGCCGTCCTCGTCCACAGCGTAGGCTTCTACATTGGGCGACATGTGCTGCACAGTGGGTCTTGGGATCTCGGTGACAGGATAAATGTGTTTCACACGATTCTGCTCTAGTATTTTCCGTAGCACCGTGCTCTGGATCGACTGCATGTGTAACTCTTGCTCTTGCTCGGATCGCTTGTGCAGTGTGTTGGCGCTGGGCTGGTCAATCGAGATGGAGACGCCGCGAAACAGCGAGGGCGATGAGCTGTAGTCTTGCGCAATGTTCATCTTGATGCGGGGGCTAATGTCGATCTCTGACTCCATGTCGCTTACAAACTCGAGCGAGGATCCTCTGTAGTCTTGCTCAAACTCAATGATAAATCGGCCGGGAATTACGTTGCCCAGTGCATTAGGCTTGAATTTGGGATTGGCCATGATGGACGCCAGGTAGGCATCTTGTGCCGATTCTGCATAAATACCAGACAGGCATAGCAACAAAGCAGTGGATAGCAGGGACAGCCTCATGCTTTATTGATATATAAAGAAAAAAAGAGGAAAAGAACGAGAGATAAACAAGATCAAATTGGGTCCAACATATTATGTGATTAATTCCTCGGGAAACCTTATCATCTACAAGAAACATGGAAAATAGAAAATTCCGATCATTGTTGTGTTGTTATCAAGACCTGACTTGGATCGATCCTGATTTCCATTCCTGCCAGTCCTTGGCATTGTCAACGTTGCCAAAGTGCTTGAGTGCTCTGACCTGGATGTAGTACTCGCCATCTGGCACCTGCGTTGTCTTGTCGGATGCCACGATCTTTCCGTTCCACGCAATGCTGGTGTCGTAATTCTCCTGCGACAGCTTGTTTCGTTGATTATACACCCAGGGTCCGCCGTCCATGGCGCCCACCAGCGTGCCGTTGGACTGATACACATTAATGTTCATCTGAGCAGTGCCAGTCAGCAAGCGCAGCACGACCGCCGGCTTGGTGCTGACCTTTCTGTTCATGTCGTAGACATACGAGTGGGTGGGATTGAGCTTAGCATCGGTTTCCTTGGAAACAGCCAAATAAGGGAATCCTCGATCAAAGACAGGCACGTCAATCATTCTTCCAAGAACTCCAAAATACGGCACCGTTGCTAAGCGCTGCTGCGTGTCGACCTGGGTCACGGCAACGAATCCGCCGTACATCTGGTAGTGGTAGGTCAGGCTGCTGGGATCGGGCAGGACGACTCGGACAGAAACCTCGACATGAGCGTTGGCAGGCACTTTTATGCTGGCCGATGAAAAGTGGAGATCCACAGCAACAGTGCCGTTTTTGATTGCTGGCTCTGTGGGAGCGAAACTGGATGTGTTGGCGTACGATTGAATGGATTGCGATGGCATGTTGGTCATTGCTACAGTGATGGGCGTGTCTTGTGAATTGGCAATGGTGAGCGTGTGTGTCTTGTAGGCTGTGGTGGATGCGGTGTCGTTGAAACTGATCTGGGCAGGAGAAATATGCAACTTGCTCATGATGGCATCGTAGGCTAATATACATGTAATAAATACACCGAACGATAATATGTTGTTAAGCATGGGATATATACACACAAAAGATGACTATACTATATACATACGTTGGATCAGTCCTGCTCCTTGCACCACTGGATTCTCAATTCTGCCATTGTCAGACAAGATCAGTCGACCGTGGTTCTGCAGCTTCTCCATGATGTAGGCTGGCGTTGTATCCATCTTGTGCTCGGCATAGTAATTGACCAACAAGGCAGCAGCACCAGCCACATGAGGAGACGCCATGGAAGTGCCTGATCTGACGCCCCAACCGCCAGTAACGTGCTGTGGCAGAGTAGAGTAGACATCGCCTCCAATGCCAGTGACAGAGGGCTTCAGATCCAACTCGTAGTTGGGGCCTGTGCTGGAGAATTCAGAGATGCGGCCCGCAGTTTCAGGAAAGATGATCTTTTGCTCGTCTGGGAATCCAATGCGTATAGGCTTGCTTGTGTCGCTTTCTTCTTGCATGGATTGAATGAGACGTGTGGCCACCTTGAGATCAATACCAGCACACGGCAAGTTGCCTTCTTCCGTTTTAGCTACTACCACCGTCTTGGACGACACATCGGGATCGTAAAAGAGAATGGCAATGGCACCCACTTGCTTGGCTTTCTCCAGCTTCTCGCTAAATGTACATTTGCCTCGCTTTAGAAATAGCACTTGGCCCTTGGCGTTATCTGGCGTGATGGATGTGTCGTTTTTGCAGCCCAATGGAATGGAACCGTCCTCGGATAAAATGGGTGCAATCGTGCCGTTAGGAAAGCTGGTGGTGGTGGATGATGGCACATAGGCTGTCGTCGTCCATTGTATAGTAGGTTAGTATGTGCTGTGTTCTCTACATACCGTGTGTTGGACACTTACGGAAATATTCGTCAGTAATAACGCTGAATTGCACAACGTTGGAGAGATAGAACGAGTTGTCAATGGATGCTGCTGAGATCACATGTTTTCCAGAAGCAGGCGAGTTTTGAGAGTAGATGCCATCACTGCCTTGGTTACCAGCCACTCCGACCACTGTGTTGTTTGTTTGATGCCGTTTAAGTATACATTGATGATCAAGCCGGGAACACTCGTACTTACCAATGACGCCTTGGTTGGTCAATCGCTCTGCAACCACAGCCATGGCATCCTCAGGCCAGCCGTTTTCTATACCTAGACTGAGATTGATGACTTGGCAGCCTGGACATGTAACGAATGAGCATCACTGATACACTGACAAACACAGCAGCATGGACCACACTTACCAGCTTCGTAGGCCATTTCCATGGCTTTGATAATGGTGTCTTCGCCAGCACCGCCTTCGCAGCCAAATACGCGGAATATAGCTAGATTTGCTTTGGGAGCAATGCCAGTAAAGTTCTATATCCTCATGTGAGTCCGCAAATCGCACACTGTGCTCGTTTATTATGATGCTACCTTTTCAGGATCGTATCCTGCAATGATCCCCGAGACATGGGTGCCGTGACCTATCGTCCTTTCAATCAGTATATAGGAGGCATCTGCTGTTTCTGTTATAGCCTATACCTGCATCGGCAGTCGTGCAAGGATCAAACGGATCATCTTCGCCCAAGGATTCAATGCCGAATTTCTCGTCGTTGGAAGGCTCCACTAAATTTTTACCCACTTTGACCTTGTGGCCTGGTCCAAATCCTTTGCCCAGTGCAGGATGGTTGTAATCAATGCCTGTTTAAAGTTAAGTGATGAATAAGGAAGAAACAAAATACCAAATATCCCTCGATTATTATTATTAAAAAAAAAAAGAAAAGGGGATGAACTGCTAATAATTTACCTGAATCCAAAACACCTATCAATACGTCCTGGCCTCGGATGTCGAGCTTTTGATGGATATCGTATATCTGGACATCATTGTTGCTGTAAGGAAAAGTGACATTGCGCTGATTTGGCTGCCATTGAGGTCGAGGCACTTGGTAGATGGGGTAGATGTTCTTGATGACTGGATGCTGTTCCAGATGCACGTACACTGGATGAAGTTTGTCGATTTGAGCGTACGACACTGGTTTGGTGCCAGCAGCAGAAGAAGAAGCAGCAGCAGCAGCGGTGGCGGCTTCAGCTGGATCATCTTGCAATGTAAACGACATGCCATGGAATAGTCGAGATGAGTATACGTGGTGAATCTGATACAGGTCTTTGTACGCTGTGAGTTCTGATCCAATGGCATCATGCTGATCGTTGGTGCTGTATTCCACAATGTAAGATCTGGGTATCGCTGTTGCTGCTAGGACCAGTGTACTCCATGTCAAGAGAGCAGTAAGTAAAAGCACGCAAACACCGTGTACACTGACTCGTCTCATAGCTACAGTATATGTGTGAAATGCTGGAAACCAAGCGAGAGGTGGTATTTATACTAATCCTTCCCCCTTCACTAGTGATCCTCTCCCTTACACGCGCTGCATCTCCTTGGGGATAAAATCCCCCCTTTATTGTATAACTTTTTATAAAGGAGTTTTTCTTTTTTTCCATGTAAGACTCCAAGTTGCATACAAATATGGTAACATTTTTATACGATCGAAACATTGTAGACCACATTCATACAGCGAACCATCATTGGGTCACTTCATGCTTTTGACGGTAACCATGACAACTCGAATGATATGCCATCATAACAAATGAACGTATAAATACAATGTCTGGCTATGTTTGATTAAACCACTTTATCTCTTTTTTGTCGTTTTATCACACTATACAACATGAATTCCAAAATCAGCGGCAGGACATTTGAATACAATAGCGACATGATGGTAGCACGATCATTGGACACACCGGGTATTCATCCCACCGACAGTGATATGGATCCGCTGCACTGTGCACTTTCCACTCTCTCATTGCAGTCTACTAAAGACTACCTACAGGTATATACAGTCTACGTTCATCTGTTGGTGCAGTTATTGACAAGTGAAATGCCATTTAGCTCAGCAATGACAAGGATCCCCTTGATCTACTTGTCTATGATGATGATGATGGGTTTCAAGGAGTAACTCATGCACTTGCAGTGAATCCATGCAATAGACAAAATGCCAGCCATGATCACCACCACCAGCAGCAGCAGCAAGACGAGGTCTTTTGGTTAGCTGTGGCTGACACCTACCCCAACAACAACAGTGATCCATCATTTGGTGTCTTGCTGATAACAAAGCTCAGGGCAGGTATCCAGCCTACCCACATGCGAGGCACTGTATGGAAAGCACTATCCAATGCCAATGCGCTACATCTGGAACCCTTGTATCATCAATTGAAGAATGAGCCCTCGCCGTATGAAAAGCTGATCCAGAGAGACGTATCAAGGACGTTTCCACATTCGGACATGTTTGGTCAAGAGAGCGGGCAAAGGGCACTGGAACGTGTATTGCGTGCTTACAGTCTGTATGATGCGGATGTGGGTTATTGTCAGGGCCTTGCATTCTTGGTGGGTCCCTTACTACTTCATGTAAGCAGCATGGGACAGAAATTCAACCGCAGAGGGGGAGACTCATCCATTTGTAAATATAGATGTCTGAGGAAGATGCGTTTTGCGTATTTGTACGGTAAGTGACGAGACACATGAAGCGTTGGATATGGATATAGACTAACATGCAGCGTGTAGTTTGATGGAGACGTATGGGCTGAGGACACTGTTTACGCTGAGCATGGAAGGGCTTCATCTCTGCTTGTTTCAATTCGACGTGCTGCTGCTGGAGCAACTACCTGAACTGCATGCCTTTTTGAGCGCTCAGGGCATCCATCCTCAAATGTATGCGTCTCAATGGTTTCTCACTGTCTTTGCCTACATATTCCCACTGCCGCTGATCTTTCGCATCTACGACATCATGTTGGCTGAAGGTGTTGCTGAAACTGTTATGCGAGTAGCGCTCGCTCTGCTCAAGAAATCAACGCACCACATTGTCATCCTCACTGAATTTGAAGACGTCATGGACTATCTATCAACGCAGCTGATGACACCTTTTCTAAACGACTTTGACGCCATCATCCAAAGCTCTGTCGAGTTTAGAGATATCGCAACAACAAGCAAGTTGGACGCATTAGAGGAAAAGTACGCCATATTAAAGAACAACAACTTGAAGCACATCATACCACCCAAGCCATCTGCTGACAGCAAACCACACAAGCAATCCAAGGGCTGGTTTAATACAATCAAGCGATCCAAGCCAACAAAGTCTACTGTGGATCTGAAAGACGTGCAACAGGAACATCAAACAAGCGCTAATGAAACACGGGTGCTACATCAACAGGTGGAGGATCTGGTGTTGGCATTATCACATGTACAAAAAGACAACACACTGCTAAGAGAGCGGATTGACCATTTGATGCAGCAGCAGCAACGAACCCAGCCAAATCCACCAAGGCACACTTACAGTTGTAGTAGTACCGAGCCATACAACATCACACAGCCTTGTTACTGTGAGCTTGAAAAACAACTGGCAGCAGCCAAATCAAGGCTCAGTGATCTGGAAGCAGCGTTACAGCAGCAATCATCACCTACCCTGAGTCGATCTGGATCAGTCAACAGTAACAGATCATCCTTCTCGACATCGTCCTCATCTACGCTTGGCTCGCTTGGACCCGTACCACCAATATCTACATACCTCACTGAAAAGGAACTCTCCCTACATCAGCACACCTTGAGCAAGCAACAAATCATGCTACCGTCGTCCTACTATACTACTACACTCGCAGCAGCACAAAAGTGATGTAAATGATCAGCCTTTGTCCTTTATTTAAATAAAAGATATCCATCAATAATCATCGTCGTCTTGTATGTCCATATCTGAATCATCGTGGTATCCATTCTCAGTCGTGGTTGTAGTAGTAGCAGCAGCAGCAGGGTGCGTATAATGGTGATGTCCATTGGTCTGTCTGTGGCTGGTATGTTGGTCCGTGTAGTCGCTTTCTATATCGCTCTGATGAAAGAAACCAGGCTCGTCCATGTCTGTGTAGTGGCTGCTGTCATTGTCGTCGGTTCTGTATTCTCCCAACTCCACATCGCTGTCAAATTCCAAATCGCTTTCATGGTGGTCCTGTGATGTAAATGACTCATTGTCGTCGGACGCCATGTCTGCTAAAAAGTCCCACAGCTTTTCCAGCAGCGGTTTTCCCAGTGAATAGAGGTCAATGCCTACACTGCCGTCTAGAGAAACACACACACACATTAGTCTCACCGCAGCCATGCTATTTCCACTAGTACACACCTGGATCAATCACCGTTTTGATGCCCTCTGGCGTATTGTCAAATATTAAGCTTCTAAATTCTGCCGTCTGTTCTGGCGACATTCTATATATTCTTTTCGCTAATTCCATCATATTGATCTAGACGCCTCTTTTAGCTTCAGCTTGACACAGGGGCAGATCAGACTGACTTACATCTGGGATATCCCACTGATCTCGTAACTGCTGGTCTATCTTGGCATGGTGAATCGGATTTAGATTGTAGACGTCTGCTATCTTGTACGTGTGGTCCACGAGTCGATTGGAGGAGCTGTCCGAGGACGACCGACTGTGTATTGCTTTGGTCTCCTCTTGGTCTTGTTCGTCTTGTTCTGGATCTACAAGCTGCAAATCGGGCGTGGATGTGGCAGTGAAAGACGGCGAAGAATGGGTGGAATAGTCGGAGGGTGATGGCTGATCGTAGACGGGGGATTGTGGTGTTGCTGCTGCTGCTGCGTAGGCAGGTGCGGGTGCGGGTGAAGAGGATCTCCTAGTCTTTTTGGACGAAACGGATGCGGTAGATCTAGCGTCTGGTTTCGCTTTTTTGGCAGTTTTGCTGTGCGGACTGGAGCTGATGGGCTTCTTTTTCGCTTGTCTGCTGTCAGTGGCAGATGTTGTGCTAGAGGAAGCAGGCTTCTTTCCTCCCTTGCGAGACGTGGATGCTGCTAATGCTGCGGCAGAAGACGATGCGGAAGACGGGTCTCTGGACAGTAATTTGACGAGCTCTGGCGATGCATTGGGAAACTCGATGCTGTGTGTAATGGAATAGCTGGCCATGGCGAAATTCAAGTCAAACAAGAGGACCTGCGGATCAGTGATGTTGTCTGTAAAGTACAAGACGACCCGCATGTCGAATTCTCCCCATCCCTTTTCCTGCAAAACGTACGGCTCCTCCTTCTTGACTATAAAGCAACACATCAGACGTCTGCCTATAATGATCACTCAAAAGACACTCACCTCGGCGAGGCTCTTCGAATGTTGGGTGAAGAATGTATTCAACGTGATCCAGAATCATGGCCAGCTTGCCTTTGACCTCTCGCTCTCCGTCCATGGCAACCAGCGTAATCTTCCAGTTTCGCCATGGATGGCCGTCGTTGGATTTGGCGCCATGGCCTTTGATAACACTGTTATGACATGATATTCTAATGTCTTGAGTAACTACAGCCTATGTTCAAAAGTGAGTTGAGGTGGCATTAAAAGCATCTGAAGGCCAAGCAGTTTACCATTGAATTAGCACAGTGCGATGGAGACAAGGTGTAAAGAGGTATCAAAGTGATATAAACATGAAATACGCACCAACAGAACGAAAGGGCTCTTGAGCAATGTATTTATCCTAGTCGCCAATAAAGTCACACATGTGCGTTGCAAAGATGCGCTGAAATCACCGAGTCGTGCTTGAATGGATCAAACACACACAATGCAGCCGTGCTGTTAAAGAAGCGACATGGAAGAAGCTGGCCGCTCGTATTCATCAGCCACTTTAATTGACTTTTATACATTGAATCAACCCTTTGAAGAAAGAGCGTGTGTCTGTATTTTCAAGGAACGCCGTAGTAGTAGACAATAGCTTATTCAATAAACTTTATTCGCGATATTATTACAGGTGTCATTCATGCTGGGCTATCTTCCAAAAGCTCAATGCGGATCTCCATGGCTACCTTACTGACAAGCTTTTCATATTCAGTTTGATAAGATGTAGCCTCACCGACATTCAAGGCATGTTTACTCAAGGTGACCAACTTGGCTAAAGGTCTGCTGGTTTTCTCCACTGGCATCAAAGAGGAATCAGTGGCTCTGATGTATAAAATGTGTCAGTAAAGAAGAGTGATCCATATCACATTGACACTTACGTTTCCTTGGTAGTCGATGCTGCGGTGGTAGTTGCTGTGGCGGCGCCTTCAGGCTGACTAGAAGTAGCAGCGGCAGCAGCAGCAGCGGCGGCAGCAGCAGCCTTTGTATTCTCCAACAATGCTCTTCTTCTAGCTTCAGTGGCACGACGCTCAGCTTCATGAACCTCGATTTTGTCTCTGTTTCTGTTTCTGCTGTTGATGTCGGCCCACACATTTTGATGCGCACCTTCAGCAAGCGCAATTCTCTCCTCTAATTCCTTTAGCTCTCTTGACAACTTGAGCACCTTTTCCACTTCATTGTGTGCCTTTGCGTGTTCCAAACGAGCAAGCAGCTGGGCCTTCTCCATGGCTGCATTGACGGACGAGCCCTTGACAGCCTTCTTCTTTTCAATCATTTCATTGACCTCCTTGTCGTTCAACACATACTCCTTGGCTTGCTTCAAGTCTGCTGCCTTTTGCTCGATTTGATCAATGGTAGGCACACGGACACGATCGCTCTCCAGTGTTGTTAAATAGCGAGTGAATTCCTGCTGTGTGACAGGTTGATTTGACACAATGTCCATGGGAAAGTCTTTCTCTGCTTTGCCGTGCTTTACTTTGAGAGCCTTGTTGCTGTGAGTGCTCTCGCCTACTTTGTAAGTCTTGTGCCATGGGACGACATCGATGATTTGGCACAGTCTGTAAACGGGCACCTTCTTTTGTGGGTCAGGACCAATGTATAAACGTACAAAACAGCCTACGCAGAAGGTGAGTTTGCCGAATCACTAGGAGGGCAAGCGTGCTGTTATTTTACCAATGACTGTATGCTCGAAAAAGGGAGCAAAGATCCACTTTTCAATCATGTTTCTTGACACAGAGACAGACTGAATCTCTTCCAAGTTGGGTGTTCTCTTCTTGGCCTACAGCAATGCCGTTTAAAATCATGCTCGTGCGCGCTGAGAGCAAGCGTTATACCTTCTTTTCAGTCTCTTCCTCTGAATCGTTGTATTCCTCGCCGCTGTACTCGTAGTCGCTCTGGTCGCCATATCTTCTGCGTCTCTTTCTGTCTGGGCTGGGTGAATCGCGGCGATGGCGTTTGCTTCTCACTTTGTTCTTTTCCTCTCTGCGTCTCGTCAGTTCTGAGAGTGCGCTGGATGTGCCGCTTCCCTTTGAACGGGTGGAACCTACGAGGATGGTCACTTTGTCAGCTCAACTGGAATCGTGTCGGTCAACTGCAGGGCTTACGTCTGGTGGCATCGTCTCTGCGTCCGTCTTTAAGCAGTTTTCTGACTTCAAGACGCTCCAGATTTCTCTGTCTCTCTTCTGAACGTTCAGCGAGGATTCTCTCTCTCTCCACTTCAGGAAGCGCTTGCAATCTATTGAGAAACTGTCAGTGTGTGGTCATTTCCTCGCTCCGTGTATCGACATGCACCTTCTGCGATCATCGTCGTCTTTGTACAAATCAGGGCCGTATTCGTCAATGTCCTCCATGTCTTCGTCGTCATCAATGCCTACATCGTCTTCATCAGAATAGGCGCCTTCATCATCTTCAGATTCGGATAAGCTATTGCGAAAAATACACAATCAGCACAAGGAGGGATTTACCAAACAAACACAACTTACTATTTCTTGGATTTCTTGGATGACCTGTTTGACGCGTGGTCTCTTCTTCTAGCATCTTCAGCTTGTTTATCGGTCAGTGAGAGAATAAGGTCGTCGATATTGTCCATAGTAGCAGATGATATAAACTGTGGAAAGTGAAAGAGAGAGAGAAAAAAAAAGAGCATTTGTTTGAAAGGCATTTTTGTTTCCCCCCTCCTCCAGCCAGCCAGCCCGTCGTCACCGAGACATTCCGGCAAGCTCATTACAAATACAACGCGGAACAATGTGCTGTGTGATTTTGCATCTTTCTTGTTTCTATTATGAGATTACGTATAAGACATGCTGAAGGCATGGCAACTCTTTCTGATGTAAAGCAGGACGACACTGTTTCCGCGCTAAAGGACGCCATCAAAACTGCAATCTCCCTCAACGCTGCTCAAGACATTCAAAGTAAAAGCACCATGGACAATCTCACTTTCTAGCCGTTGTTAATGCATATTTGAATTTGCCTAGTTTCAGGAGGCTATCCACCAAAGCCATTCAACGACATGAACATGGATTTGAAGACTGCTGGGCTAAGAGACGGCGATACATTGAACATCAAATTAGTAGATACACCGATTCCTCAGCAACAGCAGCCAGCTAGCACAGCGACCACTCATGCACCATCAGGCGCATCGATTGCCCTGAAAGAGGGCTCTGTGCAAACAGTCAATGGGGTCTTGCAGTTGAGAGTATGTTTCATTCCAGACATGTTGCTAGGATAGTGGGCTAAATCTGTTGAATTAGGTCATGGAGGATGACAATTCATGCTTATTCAGATCAATAGGTAATGCATAGTATTGATTGGTAATAGCAAAAGTGGCTCACACCGTATCTTCTTTTCCAATGTAGGGTAAATTCAGATGCAGCATTGCCTTGCCTTGCGTGTATATATTAATCAAAAGACCTTCTTGAAGCTATGTTTTACGAAGAGATACAACGATATCCGCAGAGCTTAGACAAGGTACGATTCGTCATTCGCTGAATGTGTGTTTATTTCGTCATATTAAATCATTGGGTGTATTGTGTAGTCATTGTAGACGGGATCAAGAAAGACCCAGACATGTATTCTGATGTAACATTGGGACAGCCACGAGGTAAATCTCGCAACATACTACCACCTTGACTAACGGCAACCTGACTTGTCTGCTTACCAATAGACAAATATATCGAATGGATCCAAAAGCCAAACTCTTGGGGAGGAGCAATTGGTATGGCAAGGAATCGGTTTTGCATTTGACAATGATTGACAAATCTACTAGAACTCGCAATTTTCTCTGCTTATTTTGGTGTTGGCAAGTAGTTTACTCGTTGTTTCTGTTGGGTCGGCCAAGGCTAATGTTCCTGCTTAGAAATCGATAGCATTGATGTTCAGACTGGCCGCATAGACAAATTTGGCGAGGGATCTTTTGATGAAAGAGTGTTGATTGTGTACAGCGGCATCCGTACGTTGGATATATCTGCTATCGTGTTGCTGCGAAACTAAGACCTCTATACGTAGATTATGATGCGCTAGCATTAACTCCCACAGTAGATAGTCCTCCTGATTTTGATCAGACTAGATTTTCAGTTGACCAAGACTTCATACTCGATGCAGCCAAAAAATTAGTGGATGGATTGAGAAAAGTAGGCTTCCCCCGCACAGCTGATAACATATGTGGTACATGCTCATCACTTTTTTTGCACGATAAATTAGAGCCACAAGTTTACCGATATCGCCAACTTTACACTCAAGTGTGAGCAATGCAACACTGGCTTGAAGGGAGAGAAAGGTGAGCCTGATTTGTGTCCATGGTGTACACAATTATGACTAACTCGTCGTTTATAATTCATTCAAAAAGATGCTCAAAACCATGCTGCAGTAAGTTTTTATTGGATCCCAACAAAAAGATATCAAAGCTAACAATCTATTTTGCATAATCAGGCAACAGGGCATACTCGATTTACAGAATACGCTTAGAACATTGCTGATTTTTTTTCCCGTCATCAATAAAACTATCCTAGAAGCATTGGTGATTAAGGTCAATCTGCACACTTGTTTGCAATACATACATTGAGCCTTTAATACAGTAGTCGCGCGATATGATGATGTTCGTGATAGGAATACAGATTTACAAGCATCACAAGCCGTAATCCACCACTGATCTATGGTGAAAAAAAGTTGACCTTCGCTTCACTACGGTAATTTTTTCGACTTTCGTTCTAATGGGGCTGCACAGCTCGCGCTTGCAATGTTGAATCTTCAAAACAAACCAATTATGTTTATCTGTTGGATGATACGCGATTTCTATATAACAGTAAAGGAAAGCTATGTCAGAGTCGGGTGAGAGACTTCCTCCTGTTCGCTCATCCGTCAAATGACACAATGCAGGTCAATCGATTCGATACCTGCTACAAAAACAGTTTTTCCATCGATTTTGAGTATTGGGCACGCTTTTTGGGTAAGTTTGTGCAAGAATTCTCTGGATACTTTGCGCTTTTTAATGGACAAAGAGGTTAATAATGCACTGTTTCGGTAGATGATAAACTACAGATCATCAGATCAGGTGTTAATAAGCGCAATGTTCAGCGAGTAGCCCTCAAATGTATTTACCACTGTAAAATCAAGAGTTTGGATCGCTTTTATCTCGCCAACAAAGCGCGATCTCGGCCTCAAAACAGGTGCCATCGTGTTCTACGACCTGGCATTAGGTTATGAATCACTTTTCAGCGATTTTCTGGGGATCGAGTTGATTATCGATTTCTGGCAAATTTTGCCTTGTACTAGC
>JAXQGS010000222.1:0-24779 GCA_037040325.1 Mucor sp. M7501 | reverse complement strand
CCAAAAACGTGTTTTGCTATTTTCGGCAGTTACTCTCCACAGACTAAATGGATCGCTTTGAAGTTAACACCATTGGACTCCTCGTTCAATTTTACATGTATAGGGTTAGAGAAATACCTGCTGTTACAATAGCAGCATTTTGTGTAATTGCCCCTGAAAGGGTTTTGGATGTCCAACTGAACGTTTCAGAGGACCAGTGGAGCAGCAGCTTCTAAAATTCAATCCCAGCCCAGGCTTTGTTTTGCCCTACTAGCAACTACTTTCAGATAGTAAATGACACTTTAGACGTCTGAAATTGCTTTCATTACGCTCAATCTCTGCCAGTGGCACCCCGTAGGTCCCAATTGCATGCTGCTGCATTTTGAAATCTGACATTTGAGTATCATATTAAGGGTATCTTCTCGTTATTGAACACGTTTCTTGGGTTCAGATGACAGCTTTGGTAAGATGGTTTGCTATGGCTTTCTGATCCGCATCAATGATACGGATTGGACATATCTGATGAAGTCTAATCATATGAGCTACATAATACATGTACCCATTTACGACCTTATTATCCAAGCCCTGTGACAAACATCTAAGGGCTGTACAATTTTAATAATGTCCTAAATGAATTCACATTTGATATCATTGACTGATGAAATCCGAGAAAGTGGGCATATCAAATACGGCACATATACTAGAGAATGCGAATGATGAAGCATGTTTTTATTGAGAAATTGCATTTGGATAAGCAATTTGCAACGATTATTAGATCCATCAAATGTAGAAAGACACGGAATGATTAATTTACAACATCATACAAATTTATTCAAAATTTAATTATTTCTTCTTTCAAGAAGTGGGGGATTTTTAGTTTGGGGTTTGGGGAAATGAGATAGTCTAATAAACAAATTACTGTGCCAAGGCAACAGCAACACTATAGGCGCCACTATGGCTGATGGAAACATTTACATTCTTGATACCAGCGGCAGAGGCGGCGTTCTTTGCCTTGCCAGTCAAGACAACTTCGGGAGCACCGACTTCATTGCTCTTGATTTCAATCTCGTTCAAAGGGGCACCGGCACCATCGGAGGGGATGTTACCGTAAGAAGAGATGGCCTTGAAGACGGCTTCCTTGGCAGACCAACGACCTGTGAAACTGGCTTGGGGATCGGCACGAGCTTGACAGTATTCGATTTCGGCTGCAGTAAAGTTGCGTTCAATGAAGGTAGAGTTCTCAATGTTGACAGCGTTGGTCAATTCGACATCGACGCCAACACCTCTCTTTCCAGCTTGTTGTTCAGTGAGAGAAGCAAGGATGCTCTTGGTAACTTCGGCATCACCAGCTGTGGGGGCAGCGCGGTTAGCAGACTTGTTAGTAAAGTGCCATGTCTTCTTTTCCTTGTTGTATTCAGTACGAGCACTGGGGTTCAGGTAAACAGGGAACTCGAGGTCGTCAGAGTAAGGAGCAGCGTCCTTGACTTGGACAAAGTCGGCAACACCAGTGATGGAATCATGGAGATAACGGTAAGTCTTGGCGTAACGTTGGGCATTCTTGGCCATGTATTCGTTGTATTGGCTTTCTTCCAAAGAACCAAAGACGTAGTCAGGATGAATGATCAAGATTTCACCACCAGCTTGACCGAAACCGAAAGACTTGAGGAGACCAGCCTTCAAACCGTCAGTTTGGATGGAGCGAGAGGGATAGACAACAAACTCAAAGTCCTTCATGATCGCATCCACGTTATCAGCGTTACGGTTACCAGGAACAAGACCACTGAGCAAACATTGCATCATACCGTTGGCCATCCAAGAAGCAGCAGGACCCTTGGGGTGACCAGTGAGGTACTTTTGATTGATGGACAAAAGAGCATTACCCTTGGAACGGCCCAGATGTCTCAATTGAGTGTTGACAACACGAGATTCGTTCTTATCGTTGGCCTTGGTAGAAGTACCGTGGAAAGAGGCGACACCAATATCATCAACAGTCAAGCCATAGACAGCAAGAGCACCACGGATGGGAGCAATGTTGGAGTCGTTCTTGAAGAAGTGATGGTTGTAAGTGGTCAAGCATTCCTTTTCTTGACGCTTAGCTTCACTGTGGATAAAGGTGGTGCGCTCTTCGAGCCATGCCTTCTCGTCCTCAGCAGCGAGTTCACCAGAGGCCTTGAGCTCTTCCAATTCTTCGCGCAACACTTCGTATTCGCTTTCGACCCAAGCCTTGATTTGAGCACGGCGAGACTTGACTTGTCTGGCACGGTAGTTGAAGTTCAACAAGGGAGAGGGTCTCTTGGTGATGTTTTCACGAGCAGTAGTCAAGATACCAGCACCAGGGGCAGGGACGGAACGACCCTCCTTATCAGAGGCAGTGCTGCTGAGAGCAATGATACCGTAGATGGGAGAACCAATCTCAATAGCGGTAGCAGCAGACATGAGGATGTGGTTGGCAGAACCGTGAGATTCCATGAAACCGTTTCTGGTGGTAGTAGTAGGACGAGACATCTCAGCAGGAGTACGGCCATTAGCAAGCTCTTCAACAGAGTTGGAGGTGGCCTTCATGTTGGCGAATTCGTAGCTGGATTCCTCGGTGATATCTTCAGTGGAACCGGCAATCATGATCTTGGCCTTGCCAGTCAAGAGAGACTCACAAGCCAACTCGACAGAGATGGCAGAGGTAGCACAGGCATTGACGGGGGTCTTGATAGGGCCAGAGGATGAGAGAAGCAACATGTTGATCCAGGCAGGCATGGTGTTGATGAAAGACTCTTGCAAGATATCCTTTTGGACAGGTTTGTCGAGGAGACGATCACGGAAGAGGCCTCTCTGAGAGATTTGGCCACCCACACCAGAACCAGTAGTGTTACCGATTTCAGAGACATGGACGTACTTGAAGAACTCGTAAGGATCAGTGATACCAGCAGAGACAAATGCCTCGACAGTAGACACAATGTTGAAGACAGTGACAGGATCGACTTGGTCAACGATGTCCTTGGGCACACCGTAGCGAGTGGCGTCCCAGCCAGTGGGGATCTGGCCAGCAACAAGACGGTCGAAACGGAGAGCCTTGGGAACGTACAAGGTAGCGCCCTTACGCAAGACAACACACCAGTCGCCATTGGCATTTTCATAGACATCGGCCTTATCGCCCTGTTGGAGCTTGAAGTGATCGGCTTCCTCCTTGGAACACTCAAATGGCTCGAGATCATGGTCAACGACAATTTCTTGCATGAGCATCTTCTTGTCGGGGTTGTAACCATGCATGACAGTGGGATCTATAAAAAGGGACGAGTGAGCACACATGCCATTTTGCTTCTTTTTCTTTCAACTTACCAATGAAACGGATACCAGAGTGCTCAAGGATTTGCTTTTCATACTTGGTCTTGATGTCCTTTTCCTCGACAGGCTCACCAGACTTGGCGTCCAACCAGCCAGAGTAGAACTTGCCAGTCTTCAAGTTGCCGTCGTGATGCTTGATGTAGCCCATGATCCAGGCCATTTCGATACAGCCCTCAAGAGAGAACTCACCAAAGGCTTCCATCTCCCAACGGGTTCTAGCGTTACCCCAGGGGGACACTTCGCCGAAACCAGCAACGACAATGACTTGCTCAAGATCAATCATGCCCTTGAGATGGCCCAAGTGCTTGAGGGCATCATAGGACTTGAGGGTAGGGAAGTCAAACTTCATGTTGGCACGGGGAGTGATGTTGTGAGGCTTGTGCTTGCGCTCGGCTTCTTCACCAAAGACAATCTTGAAATCAAGGGCATTTTCAGCATCAATAGCCTTGCGGACCTCGGCAGTTTCACGAATCTCCTTACGCAGCTTGGCACTGACTTCGTTCAAGTTGGTGATGAATTGAAGACCACCGTTGAGATCGGCCCAGACAGGCTCGTTTTGACAGAGTTCGACAATGGAAGGATGCATGAGACCAAGGATGTTGAAAGACATCTCGACAGTGGAGAAGGTTCTGACACCAAGGGCTTCAATGCCTTCAGCAACCATGTTGTTGGCGCTCATCAAACCAGTACCACGGGTCCAACCAATGACAGCACCAGCGATAAGCAAGTAGCTAGACCAGCTCTCAGAGTACCAACGGTTGAAAAGAGTCTCCAAAGAGATCTTGGATTCACCATAGAGACCATCAGCACCAAAGGTACCGTGGTTGGGAGACAAGGGAAGGATGACTTGAGCAGGACGAGTGTCGGAACCAATCTTTTGCTTGTGGGTCTTGACGTTACCCAACATGCGAAGAAGGTTAGTCAACATGATACGGTGAGCAAGCTCAGACTTGGAATCAATAGAGTCAATCTCACGGCCATTCTCAGGGATAGCAGCGAAAGGCACAATGAAATCAAGATCCCAGTTGAGACCCTTGGGATCGTAGATGTAATCGACCAAGGCATCGACGTCTTGCTTGGCACCTTGGTTGAAAGGAACGACGACGAGCTCAGAGCCTCTGGAACCATAGGTCTGGTAGATGGATTGGAAGTATTGAGTGACTTCACGGCTGAAACGAGAAGTAGTAACAACAACCTTGGCACCACCAGAGATGAGGCCCTTCATGACTTCAGAACCAATAGAGTCCTTACCAGCACCGGTCAAGAGAACACACTTGTCAGCAAAGGTGATACCTTGTTCAGCGATTTCAGTCAAGACATTGAGGTAAGTAGAGGTCAACTTGCTGCTGAATTCCCAGCCAGAAGGATCATTGACATTCTTCTTCTTGAGATGCAAGAAGGGGATGGTTTCAGTCTTGGCAGACTTCTCAGAGACACGCTTACGCTCAGGGAGACGGTTCACAGTGGAGGCACGACGTTGACGAGGTCTTTCCTCTCTGATGATGGTGTTGGACATGGACATGGAGCGCAAGACATCAGTGTAGAGCTCCTTGATGGCAACCTTGGTGCTCTTCTTCATCTTGTTTTGGCTGCGAATAATCTTGTAGATACGGCCAAGATCTTGTTGCACCTTGAGACGGTTGGAGAATTCAGAGACCTTGGAGCCAGCGGTCATGTCGTTGACATAGTCAGACAACTTGCGACAGCCAGGACGAGGCACCTCAGCATAGTTGATATCACCCTTCTCAGTAACAGCTGTCTTGGGGCCGGTGGGGAAACCGACATCCTTGTAGACGGGGCTCTCGGCGAGGACATCAACACAGTTTTCAATCAAAGCTTGACCGAATTCCTTGGCAAGTCTGTAAGTCTCACCCTTGTCACCAGCACAGTTCTCAACGTTGTAACGCATGTAGTCAATCAATTGAGGATAGGCACGGTTCATGATACGCAAGCACTTGGCAGTGACTTCACGATCGACAATGGCGAGCTTACCAAAGATAATGTCGTACCACATCTCCAAGGCATCTTGACGAGACCAGTTCCAGTAAGAGTCGTACTTGCGAGCCTTGAGAGGAGTGAAGGAGGGCTTGATGCCATCAGCATAGATGTCACCGTGTTCAGCCAACCACAAATCGAGTTCAGCTTGCAACTTGGCAGTAGTGGTCTTTTCTGCCTCGTACTTTTTGGCACCTTCACGCAAGTCCTTTTGCAGATACTTGGCGTACAAGTTGAGTTGTTGGTAGATCAAGGCATCTTGCTTGGCCTTCATGGCATCAAACTCTTCACTGTTGATGACAGCGACAGCAGCACCGCCGGCAGCACCACCAGCAGCGGCACCAGAACCAGGAGCAGACAAGGTAATACCAGCCTTCTTGGCGTAAGCTTGAGCAACAGTGTCTAACCAAGCCTTGGCTTCAGCCTCAGCACCGAGACGAGCAGCAGGCTCCATAGTGATGGCAATCAAGAGAGCACCCTCAATGCGACCAGGACCCAAACCATAGGAAGTAGACAGGTAGGTCTTGACATTGTTCAAAGTGAAACCACCAGGCATCTTGGCACTGACCATCTTGGCAATCAAGGTGCTGGAGTGCTTACCAAGAGTACCAGGGAAGCTGTTGTTCAAGGCATTTCCAAGTTCATCCAAGGGAGTCTCTTCAGACTTTTCAGGGACGGCATTGTTGAATTCCTTTTGCAAATCACCGAGAATTTCGTTTTGGAGAGTAGACTTACCACCAACCAAATCCTTGATAGCCTTACCCAAAGGAATCTCATCCACAGACTTCTTGAGCTTTTGAGCAATGACAGCAAGAATGATCTCGGTGGCAGTGACAGGGGCATCACTGACAGCGGCAGCAGGACCGGCAGAGGCAGCAGGAGCAGCGGCAGCCACAGGAGCAGCGGCAGCAGCGGCAACAGGGGCGGCGGCGGCGGCGGCAGGAGCAGATGATTCAGCAGCGGCAGGAGCCTCTTCCTCAACAGTCTCAAACTCGTAGTAGATCTCCTTGGAATCCTTGGAGATGGACAAGTTTTGACGACGGTTACTCAAGGCGTTATCGTAGGCTTGGTACTTCAAGTTCAAGGTACGGACAGCCATACCACTGAGAGTAGGAGAAGGACCGACTTCGATAAGACGCTCGATTTGGTAGGTCTTGAACAATTGATCTTGGGTTTCGATCCAGCGGACAGGAGAAGCGAATTGGTAAGCCAAAAGTTCGATCAAGAGAATGTAACCCAAACGTTGTTGCTGAGCAGGAGTGACATACTTGTCGTCAGACCAGTTCTTGAGGACCTTGGCCAAACGAGGACTGGAAGTCAAGCGGTAGACGTCTTCGAGGTAGCTCTTGTCAGTGCTGAAAGGCTTGGCAGTCAAGTTGGGAATGTACTTGGCAGTCAATTGAGCAACATTGATGTCAGAGGGGTTGAACTTCTTGGCCAAGAAGGTACGGAAAGGAGTGACACCGCTGAGCAAGAAAGAAGAGTGGAAGGGTACATCAATACCAGGAAGAGGGACAGTAGCATGACCACGTTCCAGTTGGACGCGACCCTTGGCTTGCTTGACCTTGGTCTTTTCAAAGGCACCGTCAATGATTTCAGTCAATTGCTGCTTGACATCCTCAAGAGACATGGTTTCCATCAACTTTTGAAGGTCAATGTTGGCAGTCTTGATGTAGTTCAAGACGTTGGCAAGAGCATCCAGGTTTTGAAGAGCACCAGCAGCGACATATTGCCAGTTTTCGACGTTGAAGTTGACGATTTCCAAGACATCACCACCGCGACGAGCAATGGAATCAACGACATAACGGAGAGCAGTGTCATTGAAAGTTCTGGAAACACGAGCAGGGTTGACAGCAACCATACCATAGTTGGAGTTGCCTTCTTCATCACGCTTGACAGCAGATTGCATGGTCATACCACGATAGAAGACGACATCGACAAGAGAGGTCAAAGGCAAGACATCACCAACAGAGGCCAAAGCAGCGTACTCACCGAGAGAGTGACCAGCAAAAGCACAGTTGGACTGAATCAACTCCTTGGAGCGCATGTCTTCAAAGGCAGCCTTCTCCATCAAGGTCAAAGCAGGTTGGGTGAACTGAGTGGCAAACAAGAGACCGGTAGGAGAACGGAAGGTGTAGAAGGCAGTACGTGCGTGGATGGTAGGGAACAAGGGCAAAGTCTTGGTGGTGCCGTCAGCATCGACAACATCATAGGACATGCTCATGTAGTTTTGACGAATCTTGTTACCACGGGGACCACCAAAGTGGACGACCTTCTCCTTGGGGTTGCTGCGCACAATTTCAATGATAGAGAAGCCATAGTTCTCCATGAAATGCTTATCAGCTTGATCCCAGATGGCCTTGGCAATAGGAGAGCTGTCGTAGAGAGACATACCCATACCTTGTTCTTGAGAACCTTGACCAGTAAAGACGTAGGCAGAGACAGGTTGCTCGACTTCAGCAGTACCTTCAACCACCTTTTCGTTGTTTTGGTTCACAGTCTCCACCTTGATGATCTTGCGACCGTTCTTCATACCAGTGTGGTACAGCTTGGTTTCGAGACGATCAGAGGGCAAGACCATGCCGACAAACTTGACATCGTAGGCAACGACACGACGAGGCACATTGTCAGCAGCAAAGATTTCGACAAACTTACGAGTAGAAGCACTGGTCCACATGCCGTGGGTGATGGTGCCAGGCAAGAGAGCCAAGTCAGCAAAGTAAGGGTTGACGTGGATGGGGTTGAAATCACCAGAGACATTGGCATAGGGCTCGTTGGAGGTAGGAGCGTGGACAACAGAAGAGTAGGTGGATTGGCTGGGCATGACAGAGTAACCGCCGTTCTCAAAGAAGTGGGCTTGCTCAATCTCTTGGGCATTGCGCTTCAGGTATTCAATGACAGGGTTGCCATGACTCTCGCCAGACTCGTACTCGACCTTGGCAATCTCAACAAACTCCTTGGTGGAGACTTGCATGATGACAGTACCGGTGGTCTTAACGCTAGCAAAGACCTTCTTGTTCTTGTACTTGAGTTCAGTGTTCAAACGGAAGATCAAAGAGGAGCCAAGAGCAATTTCGTGGGTGTCCAAAGCATCGGTCCATTGCATCCAGTCCTTGGACTTGAGGACAGCAATGTCCTTGACATCCTTGATCTTGAATTCCATGGGAGTCTCAACCTTGCGCTCAAAGGTATGCTCAAAGTCCTTGAAATCGCCACGGTAAAGGAATTGACTGGTCACCTCAAGCACAGGCTTGCCTTCACGGACAATAGTACCCTTGACTTCAATCATCTTGCCAGAGTCAGTGTTGATGATGGCATTGATGTGGGCAAAGGTATCAACAACGTCGCCAACCTTGAGGAGCTCAGAACCCTCCAAGAGACGGTAGCCGTTACCCAAGTGGACAAGTCTCAAAAGATCACCGTCAATCACCTTGGGGAAAATGGCCTTCATGATGGCCTTCCAGCCAACGACAATAGCGAAATCCATGGGAGCATAGACAACCTTTTGACCGCGATCAACAAAGACCTCGGCTTGGTTACCAACAGCTTGGCAGAACTCCTTGATCTCTTCGGACTTGACGGTTTCATCCTTGCCGATAAGCTTTTCGTGGACAGGGATGTTCAAGAAGTCATCAGTGTTATCAATACCGAACCAGAGCTTGTAGTAAAAGTCCTTGATACGGTCGTTGCGGCCCTCCATGACTTCGTGGACAGGAGCATAACCAAGTTCAGGCTTGTACTCGAATTGCAAAGGCAAAGGAATCAAGTCGTTATCTCTCTTTTCGTAGAGCTTAACATCAATCATCTTGCCAGAGAAGGTAGCCTCGACAGAGGGCACAAAGTCGTTGGTCTTGGCAGTAGCACTCCAGGGACGCTTGTCTTCGACCTTGACAGCCTTGACTTCACCACTGGCATCAAAGGAGACAGTGACCTTTTGACCAGCACGAGGACGGAAGATACGTTTGGCTGGGTTATCAGCGAAACGCTTGCCTTGCACAATGAAAGGAGAGGTCAAGAGAGCACGGAGCCAGTTGTACTTGGGGCCAGAGACAGCTTGGAGCCAGTCGTTCTCAGAGGGAACATTGTTGGCATTGATCTCAAAGACGTGTTCAGTGGCAGAAGCAGCAGCTTCCTTGACAACAGTCTTGGTAATGGCAACACCGCCGAGGTACTCGATCTTGGGGATAGGAGCCTCCTTGTAGTAGCGTTCCTTCAAGCTCTCAATGTGGCTGTTGTAAATGTCGCCGAGGATCTCGCCAACGGGTTGATCAGCACGGGTGGCATACTTGGCAGCAACGGGACCGTGGAGGATACAGGTACGTTGAACATCTTGATCAACAACAGCACCGAGATCCTCAGATTGCCAGAGAGAATCCTTCTTGAACCAGATGTCAAAGTCTCTGTCCATGACAGGAATGAAAGGAACAGGCTTTTGAGTAGGGCGCTTGCAGAGAGCAATAAAGTGGAGAACATCCTCAGAGGTCAAGAGTTGGGTTTCGGCCTCAGGGAATTGAGCCAAGAACTCTTCAGCAAAAGGCAAAGGAGTCTGCAATTGGGTGTAGCTTTGGAGCATAGAAGGGCCAGACTTCTTGGTGAAACGCTCTTCAACACGACGCAAGAAATCACCAACCAAATCACGGAGGGTCAAATCGATCCAGCGGCCTTCGTGCTTGACATAGAGCAAGGTGATCAAACGGTAGACAACTTCAGAGTAGGTCATGTCTTGGAGATCAACAGCCTCGCCAGACTTCTTTTGACCGAACCACACCTTTTGGAAATCAGCGTTCAAACGCTTGATAATGTAGTCCTTCTTGGCCATCAAAGCAGGCAAACGCTTGTCCTTGGGCAAAGCAAAGATGCTCTCATCGAGTTCCTTCCAGAAACGAACACCACGGGTGGCAACCTTGTGGATAGGCTCACCGAGTTCAGAGAGAACAGTGATGATACCACCAGCAGGGCCCTTGTAAGTCTTTTCCCAATCGGCATCATCGACACCAGCGGCATCGACCATGGCTTGCTTGGCAGCAGGAGAGGCCAAACCTTCCTTGGCAACCATCATACGAGAGCCAAAGAGGATACCATCGAAGGGCATGGGAGGGTAGTCAAACTTGAGAGACCAATCACCAGTAATGTAGGGCAAGGTGTCATCAGCACCACCGAAGCCAGAACCAGCAACAAGCACAATGTTGGGTTGACGACGGATAGCAGCGTAAGTTTCAAGAATAGGTTGATGCACATCCTCAAAACCGTGATGACCACCAGCACGACCACCAGTCCATTGCAAGATGACAGGCATGGTAGGATTGGCAGCGGCAATAGCAACGACATGACGGATAGAGTCGACACTTCCAGGCTTGAAGGCGACATGACGGAGACCAGCAGCTTGCAAGTTGGCAATGATCTCGTTGGCATTCTCAATACTGGGGACACCAGCAGCGATACAGAGACCCTCCATAGGAAGACCCTCCTTGCGCATGACTTGGATGAGAGGATATTGGAAACCCCATTGACGCACGTTCAAAAAGATGATGTTGAGAGTGATACCTTCACCAGCACGAGTGAGTTCCATGATCTTATCGACCTTATCACGGAGCACTGCCTCGTTGAAATGTCCACCACCAGCAACTTCAATGTGGTAACCAGCATTCATGACAGCAGCAACGAACTTTTCATTGACAGTGGCGGGAGTCATACCAGCAACCATAAGTGGGGGCTTACCCAACAAGCGAGACATCTTGGTATCGAGATGAATACGGCCGTTGCTATGGTACCAAATGAAATCAGCCTTCCGCAATACACCCTGCCATTAAAAATACAACAACTTACCTAGTAGTTTCAACCAACTTGGGTTGGAAGACCTTGGCCCAGTTTTGAGAGTAAGTGACAGCACGGATGTCAGAGTCGAAAAGATCGGCCTTGTAAGAGACATCACGGTTGGCACCCTCAAGAGCACCAGCCAAAACAATTTGAACACCAGTACCCTCCTTGTTACGGTGAGTCAAACCACCGATACCTGAAGCACCACCAGGTCCGAAATCAATGATGTGAGTCAAGTCCTTGGAGGCAATAGCACTCTCCCAATGGACATGGTGTTCGCAAATAAGTTCCAACAATGACTTGGTGAGATCGCTGGATTCACGAAGATCTTTGCCTATTGTTGATTGATAAGGTTACATTAGTACACGCCCTAGAAATCTTGCCCCAACGCCCCACTCGAAAAAAAATATATTGGTTCCGATATCTTACCTGAATCTGTAGCATAAACAGGAATATGGAGATCCTTGGCATTGAAACGAATATTGTTCTTATCGCAGTCTTCCAAGATGATAGAGACAGCTGACTTCAAGTAGATGCTGTGGAAAGGTGCAGTGATGGGCAAGAAACGAGAAGAGAACTTGATCTTGCGCTGAGAGTAAGGGATACGAGATTGATCGAGACCAGTAGGTGCCTTGAGCTTACGCAAAGAAAGGTTCAAACCATACAAGGATTGAGGAGGACCAGTGCAGACAAAAGAACGAGGTCCGTTGTGCAAGGTAATCTCAATTTGGCGCTCGGGAGCAAGATGAGAGTTGGTAGCCTCAAGATGCTTCATGACTTGGTTCTCTCTAAGACCAGTAACAGCCAACATGGGAGTAGGGTTACCCTCATTGTTGCTAATGGAATCTTCAAGAAGAGTAGGGTTCAAGGTAGTAGGAGGGAATACTTGTTGAGCACGAGTACCAATCCAGAAAAGAAGACCCAAAGCCTTCTCGGTGTTGTTGATGAACTCCTCTTCAGTGGAAGAAGCAGAGATGACGACTGAACTGATGATACCTTGACTGTGACCAGTAGTACCTAGATTCATCATCATACGCTTAGCACTCCAATCCCACCTCTTTATACACTTTTCACTTACCTTCAAACAAATCGCGGATCTCGGCAGGAGTGCGATCGAGCACACGGAGCATGACATAGTATTGGAGGATTTGGGTGAGACCAATCAAGGGAAGACTGACAGGAGCAGAGATGAGGTATTGGACATCAGGTCTGACCTCGGCATCGTCCAACCAACGCAACACATCCAAACCCTTAGAGTGAAGAACCTTGGCTTCAGGACTACGGGCATAGTCGGCCAATACACCAGCCATACGGTGAACAAAAGGCTTGACAATACCTTGGTATGTCTCCCAAATGTCGGCAAGCTCATCGAAATACTCTTCAATATTACCTTGACCGCCAAAGATGGCGAAAAGCTTAGCATCACCACGAGTGGCAGCTTCAAAGAGAGCAGATTTGGCAGGAGCGGCTTCCTCGGCAGTCAATACATCGTGCTCCTTGAGAACGACAAGAGCAGAGAAGTAGGCTTGAATGACAACCTTCTTTGACTCGGGAGAAAGAGAGCGGGTGATGGCATGCACATCGTTGTCCTTGAGATATTGAGAACCGAAATCAATAAAGAGTGTGCGTGCGACAGGCAAGAATTGAGATGCTTCGGCAGCACGTTGAGTGGCGAAATGTAAGAACTTGGCAGCAAGCTCAATATCAGTAATCTCCTCAACGACATCTTCCTTTGGGAATTCTTCACGAAGTTGTTCAGCTGGGACCCAGATGTTTGTAGGAACGAGAACAGACACTTCAGTGGTGTTTTGCTTGATAGACAAAGGACGAAGAACTTGTTGCTTATCCATTTTGTATAAATAGTTGATTATTATTATTTATGATTTGCTGATGTTGTTGTTGTTGTTGTATAAAAAATGACTAGAAAAACATACATTAATTTCCAGACATTTCTGCATGAGATGTTTGCTTTATCTCACCTTCTAGTAAAATATGTAAAATGTAAAAAAAGTTGATGATTTGACACTCTTTTTTTCTTTTTGTATATGTAACAATTGTATGATGTTGTATATGTTAAGATTTGTTGCACAATTTACAAAAAAAAAATGATATTCAAAAGATTCTTTTTAACGGTTTGATAATTGGATTTTGATACTTTGTTTCCCCAAACAAAATAAAAAAAAAACTGTTATAAAAATTAATGAATAAAGAAAAGAGTTTAAAGATGAAAAGGATCGAAAACGATGGCTTCAAATAATATCGTTTTGTAAAATTCTTTCGACCCCCATCAAACTAGTTTTGATCCCTTTTTTGGACATTTGGTAGGGGCAAATTTCATTCGGAGTGACTCGGACTAAGCAGAACCTATGTATATCTGTATTATAATTACCTCTTCCTCACCCCAAAAACCGACTGTTCAAATCGCTGTGACCTTAGAAGCGAACAAGTTGTCAATAGCATTGGCAAGAGAGCCAGGTGTGTAACGGTTGGGTTTTATCTCGAGAAAAAAGAAGCTCGAACATTCCTACCCCCAAAACTGCATGATCTATATATCAGATCATTGATTGACATGGACATTTGATTTCACTCAATCTGCATTTTGCTCCATATTGTGTGAATTACAAGACATTTACATTTTCTAATTCGTCCCGATGGATGTTTAAATCTGAGATTCTTCTGAAACATGAAACGGGCTCAATAGTATTCAAATCCCAGGTGTCAAGGCCTCATTAACCATGGCAAATTTCGTTACACGATCAAAAATTCGTAGTGGGATACGAATAAAATAGCTCTACAAGTTTTTAACCTTGGAAAGGCGGACCAATTAGTTGTTTAAACACGTAAGAAGTTTAAAGGCGTTTTTTAGTCCAATTACATCCTGACTCAACAACAATAAGTGGGGTTGTAACACACTTTTTTGTCTCTGTAAATGATACGATTCTGGCCACATCCACTTTGCTACTGAAGTTTGACATGTTGCTTATAAAAACAAAATGAACAAAATTACCATAGCAACATTGTATCAGGCATCTCCGCTTATGATTGCACATTGAAACATTCAAAGAGGTAACATTTGGACCTCAAATGTGCTATTGAACTGCCCCACCGGCCCGGCGGATAGTCTTCCGGGAGTAAAGCTTATCAATCATGATAGAGTTTATGAAAGGCCATCATCATGAATGGAATGTATTGAACTGTTTTTCAGGGTTTATACTGAGCAAATCAAGCAAATGCTGTATATGACGAAAATATGGGGATTCAAAACTTTATATTTTTGGGACAAATTCTTCAGGAACGCGTATCTACTATCTGTCTACCCCAATACAAAAACAAGCCTGTAATGGTTTATGCGGCTAAAGCAAAAGCCAGGGGGTACACAGAGATCAAATTGAAATTACCTAAAATAAACTGAGCAATCCGTTTTTCTTGGGGTGATACAATGTAGCCAATCATGGCCCCTTTGCAGTGATTGAAAGGGATCCCCACCACTGGCAAGCTTCTTGGTCAACAGTACCTGTATTCTTCTAGAATCTGGAAAATTAGTAATGCAAAAACGAAATCACCTCAGGGCAAAATGCCCCAAGATGTCCGCTTACAAATTATACCATCATAATGCACATCCCAATCGTGTTGCTTCAAGTTTGGTGAACCCCGGATTGTCCTAATCTCAGAGGCCAAGCGATGAGATTTACAAAAGTCTTTGATAGGGTTGCTATACCTAATATCGATAAGCATTGCGCTATTTGTGATTATATTGTCATGGCGATTTGTGTCAATCAAACACATTGCTCTTATCGCTTTGTAAAAGATGCGATAATACTGTGAACCCCATTTTTTCTGGTTGGCTTGATGTTTCATTGTTACATTCAATCACGAAGCTCCGATGTATTCCCATTTACTTTGCCACCGCAGTAAACTGTTGTGCATCTACGATTAGGATGCATAATTCTTCAGCATTATTACGCATTGAGGGCATTATGTAAAGCTAATTGAATCGTCGATCGTTTGAATTGGGGTAGAATTTGAAGCCATCCCTGTTTCTCCCAAGAAGATTCCACGTTTGAAAGATGGATCTTGTTATAGCTGCCTTTTCAATGATATGCCCCATCAAACATTTGCTATTTCTATGATGATTGACTTTCATTCAGGGCGTTTATCAATCAGCGAATACTTTCCACGCTTGTAGGACAAGCGATTCTATTTGAGTAAACAATGCAGAGTATGACAGAATGAGCTTGCATTGCAACTAGACAAATTCAGCAAGTGATGAGTGTAACATGTGCAGTAAAAGGACAAGCAGCATGGCTTTCTTGATGTATCGCTTACTGCATATAGGTTCAGCCCTAATTACGAGTGGCAGATCGATAGATAAGATGTTGCGAAGCATTGTAATTAAAACTGCTTGGTTAGATCTTGCTTTGTTGTCGTTTGGCAAAGTCTCAAAGTTGTGCTGCTCACTCTACCAGTGAAAAGCAAGTAAAGCGCCACAGCTTTTCTACGCTTCCTATTCATGCTAGAGTTTTCAATTCAACACCAATCTATGCACACTTGGGTAAGTTCATAATGCTATAAACGAACGTTCCGTTGTTACATTGATTGTCAAAAGATTCGGCTAGTAAGGTGTAACGAAACTAATATAAAAAGAACAATGTTTCGACACTATTATTTGTGAACCTGTCAAATCAACCCACTGTCTCCAGTAATTAACTTTTGTTTCCCTTTGTTTGGCCTACAAAATGAGCCCGCGTTTGGACACCTACGATGCTTGCTTCACAAAATCACTTTTTTTACAGCCAAATTGGAGTTTACAGTGGCAAAAACACGTTTTTTCTTAATTACATCACGGAAACATCTATGTGGTGCTCATCTTTACAAAATATATTTAGGGCATGGTATGACTAATACTGGCGCACAAAAAGTATTTTATTTGCGGCAACCTAGAAAAAGTTGGCCTTGAGCGATCGCTTTTGGTCCATTTGGCTGGGGATGACCTTCTCGGCTGTCTAGCTCCATGAAGACTGATGCTACAGAATCAAATGAGACATCAAACAATAGGTAGCTCTTGTATCTACACAACACATACTGTCACATGTAGATTTGTATAGGCTTGGTACATGTTTCCCTTCAAACCCCTTTAAAGCATATGAAAAACTGGCTTGTATATTTACATTTGTACAATATAATAGTATGATAAGGGTATAATATAACAGTATGGGGAGGATAAGTATAATATAATAGTACGAGGAGAGGATATAAGACAATAATAGCATGGTAATACGATACAAAAGAAAATGTGTAAGCAAAATCGTCAAGGCAAGGGATCTACTCTTCTTCATCCTCATCCTCATCAAATAAATTAATTTTTTTGAAGCAATATTTCTTTGCAGCACTCGCTACTATTTACTTGTTGCATTGCTTCAATGCTGGCGCCAAGACAGCCAAGCGTTCATAGCGACGTTGCTTTTTGATTCTTCAATGTTGGCTCTTCCTATCATAGTGAAGCAGAATTCAGTAATTGCTGGATCGTTCACTTAATAGGAAAAGTGAGCTGGGTTAAGGCCATCGCGAGATGTCTATCAAATCCCCCTTTGACTTTGGCTGCGTTTTTCTTGCTGAGCTCAAAGAGCTTCTTGGGGCCTTGCGATTCTTTTGAAAGCTAATCAAATGCTTCTGGATGAGTTGATGGGAGATCTTTGCATGCTGAGGTCGATCAAGGCTACCTAACATCTTGATCAGCTTGTTCGTAAGTCTGTCATCAAGTTCTTTGTAAGTGTAGCAGCCTCTTGCCATGGGTGTTTTGTTGTGAACATGATAGGATTGCATGGTGAGACATCATTAAATCTGCGACTGTCAAGCTCTTTGCCAAATGCTGTCTTTCTTTCAATAGAGGCGACGGGATTGGCTTGATATGGTGCGAATTGTCGGATCACAAAGGAAAGCAGAATAGCTGCTAGTGGTGATCAGGATATAGTGATCCTCGATGATGAAAACATGCTCCATCGAAATAGGATCACCTCGGCGATCGGCTTTTCAGCGCTTGCTATGCTGAGGGGCTGGTCCTTAAAGAGCAAGGGCTGTTGTACTGACTCTGCTGTCAGGAGCTTGTATTCGGATACACGAAACAGCTGATTTACATGGCATGGAAGACAATGAGACAAGTTGTTCTTGAAAAGAGCGCGTTCGCGTTGCTCTGTGAGATAGTCGCGCTTCATTTTGTGTTTGAGGGCCTCCAGTTGCTTCTTGATGTGTTCTGGAGTTACCACCTGATCGATGTCTTGATCTTCCTCGTCGCTGGTCATAATAGATAATGTGAGATCCTAGTACTCTGGAACTGGGTGCAGTGTTCATCGCCATAGTGTGCTCGATGAATTGATCATGTTTGCACACTAGGAGTAATTCTTTACCTGACATTACCAAGTGAACCTTTGATTCTAGGTCAAAAGAAATTTTTCGCAAGAACTTTGATTTCGCCCGTGGTGGTAATAAGGCGAACTGGTTAAGCATCCAACCTGCCATCTGGACGATCCTGACTCGAACCTCGGTGAACGCGTTTTGATTAAATATTTTATAATAATACCAATGTCTTATCCATTTTATACCTCTGTATGGCAATTAAGCATAATAGAGGAAAGGGATGAAAGAAAGAGAGCTGATAAAATGAAAAGGTTGATATTTATTTCAAGCTTTTACGTCATAGTCAATTTTGACATGAACTTGGCCGCTTCCCTCTGGCTCCAAAGAAAGCCACTTGTCCAGCGATGTAACAACAGGTGGTCTAATCAAGTCCCACAGTGAAATAGTAAAACCACCAATGTCAGATGAATGGAATGTATGCGAGTCCTTCACCATGATATCCAACTGGATCTCTTCGCCAGACAGCCTTTGTGAGCAGGTCTCGTTCCTGTGAAATGCCATAACATTGTTAACATGGATTTAATATGAAAATATAAGGATATGCTTACCAGGATGGATTGGATGTCTTTTTGACCTTTTTGGTTTTCAGCAGCTGCTTCGACCCAAGGTGCACGACAGCTACAGGATTGATCTTGTCGTCATCGCCCTTGAGATTCCTGGCTTCCACAACTTGGATGTGCACGGTGCCTTCGCTGGTCTTTACCAAAAAGTCGTGGTCTGCTGGCCGAGATGGCTGCACGGATCTAGTATTGCTCGTCACTGGCGCTTGCTCTTGCTCTGCTTCTCTGACTTCGTGTATGGTAGATGAAGGCTTTTTCGTAGAAGAGGTAGAGGATGTAGAGTCCAAAAGACCAGACAGCTTTGACTGGATGCTGTTGCTCTTTGAGGTTGTGGCTTTAGGTGGCTGACTAAAGTTGAATGCAGTGGTTCCCATCTTGGTTGTCATTCTTCGTGTGGTGCCCATAAATGTTGTGTGCGTCTTTCTGCGCAATAAGAGCTGAGGCTCCCACTTGAGACGTACACGCACAGCACCAGTGTCGCCTGCTTGTCCGTCGAGAGGAATGTCGACATTTCGTGCACTGAAGCTTTCGACTGTATCACCACGAATAGAGATGCCACCTGAACCCAAGGGAACATCGCCAGAGATCTGGTTCCAATCAAACACCTCGATTCTGAAACTGGCTGTAACTCGTGAGATCTATGAGGTTTTAGTTTAGCAAAGCGTATCCCTTAAGTATATCGTGTCATACCACTTACAATAGGCACTTCAAACACTTCATTCTTCCACACTGGATTACAATTCTTCTTAACGACAGCACTCTTGTGGACAATGTCGCCATTGATGGTGAATCTGACGTAGGGATCGCTTGTTCCTGACTTGTCTACCGCCTTTAAATTCTTTGCGTTCAGTAATGTTACGGTCAAGACACCTTGGTTTTCTATGCTTTCATCCGGGTTCACCGTGTAATTCAGCAAGGGGGCGTAACCAAAGCTCAGCTTGATTTGCGCTGGGCCTCCCACGGGTGCGATTAAATCGTACCATTCACCCTCGTCTTCCTCTGTGTGGAGCAACATTTGGCTCATGTCGAATTTACCGCCACTGGCCAACTGCTTTTCACGGGCGCGTTGTTGGATGCGACGAATCAAGCGTTCGCTGCTCTCATACCAATAGGCCAATCTATCGTCGTCCTTTTCGGTCTTGTGAGGCGGCTTGAGCTCAATAGCAACACGGGAGAAGCCAGAGTCCTTGATAAAAGCGTCTGTCGTCTCATTGAATGCCAACATGCGGCCCTTGAGCGTGTTTGTCTTGTGCTGGGGCGTCAGTGAGTCCACCATGACTTGACAGTAACAGTCGTACACTTGCGATGCCTTGATCTCGTGGATTTTGACGGTGAGTACACCACTTCCATAGCACGACAGGTCGATGAGTTGATCTGGGGTATATCGGATAGGTAAACCATGGAGATCGAATGCTGGTAGTTCCACCTTTTTAGGCGCTGCTTCTTCTGAGATGGGCTTGTCTGGAACTGCCATGGACACATCTTGCGTGGATACCTGATCTTCGTCATCGTTGTCTGTGTCTGCAAGCGTCATGGTAGGGTAGAATTCAGCTGAATAGGTCAAGAAGCCCTTTTGCGTGTTGCCTGTATGGAGAGGCACTTGTCTGTCCAGCTTGTCAGCCATGGACTCGTACCACACAGCCTCGTTTTCGTTCTTGCATTGCTTGATCAGTTGATTCAATGGGAACACGGTTGAACCGAGCGACTTGTCCTTGGATCCAGAAGTCCAGGCCATCACTTCCAACACGAGGTCTTCCTGCAGCGAGTGAATAGGGACATAATGGAATTCGCCCCATTCAGGGCAGTCTGTGCTGTCAATGATCTCGGTTCTTGCTCTCGTTTGCTTTCCATTCTTGATGCGAACGTATAAATCAGACTTTGCAGAGATGAGATCCTTGGCAGACCAAATGGAGAAGCGAATGACACCCACAGGAGGCGCATACAAGCCAACACCGCCCATTCGAGCAAGGCCTGTCATCACCACGGGCTTCCACTGCACACTCAGTCGTAAACGGGCGTTGATCTCTTGGCCCTTCTTTCGCAGGGTCCACCAATACTCGTTGTTTTCTTGGTCTCGCATAATGTCGGTCAAGTACGCGTTCCACGAGCCCAGGGAGGCGTCTCCAGCAAAGTTGATGCGATCAATGATGCTCACACGGATGTACACTTGCGTCATATCCAGCACGAGGATCTCAAAGGGTCTCTCAAACTTGGGGTTGGCTGTTCGCTTGAACGTAGGGGTCTCAAACCTGTCTACGCCGTTGATCTTGAGTAGAGCATAAGGGTTGATCTTATTTGATCCCAGGTTCTTGCACTCGTGGATTGTGATACGAAGGACTCCAGAATCTAGAAAACAGAATTGGCTTTTTTTAGTGACAGTGTACAACATGAGACATCATGCTATAGACTTACTGGAGGGAGCAGCCTCGATATAAGTGCCATCAGGGTTCTGGATGGGCTTGGAAACAGGAAAGTATCGCATATCCACCTTGAGATCAGTGATGAATTTACCGTGGCGTTGCATTGGCAATGTTCTGCAGCGAGTGTGTGTGTTAGATGCCATGATGAAACAAGCACACAGCAAGACGGTACTTACAAATTATCCAGTTCCATGTCTTCCTCCTCCTTCATGTCCTTGAGATCAAAGTGAGATCTGGCCAAACGCTTGCCTGCCTTTTTCGTGTTGTTTGTGGTTCTTAATTCCATGGTGAGGATGGAATCCAGATTGTTGAGCAGCAAGAACTTGGTCTCATTCCACTGTGGTGTGTGCGTGTTCTCCAGCACTGCCGTTTTCTCCAATTCCTGTGCCTTGTCCAGAAAGAATCGAATGAATGGATTCAAGGTAGTGTCTGAAGCCTTGATTCTGGAACATGAGTGCACAGTGACAGCCAGCACACCGTTTGCCTGACCTATTAATAGATGTTCCACATGTCAATGACACGTCCTCTATATCAACCATCCAAAAGATGCACTTACTGATGTCCAGTTCGCCAGAGAAGAATTTCTCGATATCATAGGCAAACACGTTGGGATAGTACAGCATGGGGCCCAAGATGGCATGTGCCTGTTCACGCACAAAGCCTTGAAGCCCGGGAATCTATAGCATTATGTTCAATGGTTAGACAAGGTGGTCAAAATAAAGAAGCCCAAACTTACATTATTCACGTCAAATCCAAAGGTTTCTCCACCCAAAGGTTTCAACACATAATCGAATTGGGGTTTTTCCATAAAACAAGCTTCCACAATTTTGACATGCGGCATTTTACTGATGAATTGCAGCTTCACTCGCATGCGACCTTTGAAACTCATGTCTTCCACCAACACAGAGAGTGCTGTGCCCACAAACCCTTTGCCGAGACGAATGTTCAACACCACCTTGGGGCTCACCTTTCTGTCGATTTGATCTCTGGTCATGCCGTTGGTATCGTTGGGCACAAACGAGACGTCCCAATCCATGCACTGTAAATACACCATGCGTTGTTCATCATTACTGCCTTTTAAATATACGTTCATGCACACATGCTTACCACAGTATCAGGCTCGGTGTCTGTGAACGACTTTACGCTCTCTACTCGAAACGGCTTTGAACCCAAGGTAAATGTAGTAAGACGAACAGAGTCCAAGAACCCAGGCAGGTAGTCCACAAGATAGGTGTCGATGTTTTCAATGACATAGACACTCAAGACAGGCTCGAAAATGAGCCAGAACTTTTGGACAAAGTTGTTGAGCCATTCCACATTCTCGTAATTGGCTGTTTGCAATGCGATGAATGCCAAATCTCGCTTTGTGTCGTCTGTTGCGCGTGTGTCCAGTCTGCTCAAGCTCAGTCTATAGTATGAAGCTGTGTGCAGAGTATGTCAGTCGACGTCTGAGATGTATAATACATCAATGCATGTTACACTTTACCTACAAACAGCAGCCCAAATACAAACGAGCCCATGCTGCCCCCAACCTTGGCAAGCAGCCAGAACCCGACACCTATAACAAATATGACACCATAATCTTGCCAATGCTCGTCGAATGGGCTCATCAGTGTGCTGTACAGTGCGTCTACAGTAGCATCTGACTTTTTCTTTTCTGTGGCCATGACGCCTAATGAACCACCGGGATTTGTTGCATTTGAAAAGGCTGTCCAGCCAATGCGAGAATCATCGGGCAGTGGATGGCTGACACGATAGCCAGCAATGGTGTTTACAACAGGTTGCTGGGGTTGGCGACGCTTTGATTGTGTTCGTTTGGGCGCAACATTCTGGCTGATTGATTTCTGAGTCGCTTCAATGATGGCTTGCTTGATTTTATCAGCATCACTGGAACCAATCTCTGTGGCAAACCCATCCTGATGACGCCCTAGACTTCTCAAGTCTGGTACAAAGTCTTTGGGGATATGTGCTTCGGCTTGTGCCCGTTTGAGTTCCGGAGGTAGGTCAGCATCAAATGTGTGTACAGGCGTATCTGACGTTTGCTGTATTTGCTCTACTGTCTGTATCTCGTCTTTGGTCTCCATGATGGTTGGTATGTTTGTAAGAAAGGGAAAAGAGAGAAAGAGAGAGAGAGAAACAAGGAAAATTAGGTTTCTGAAAAAAAAGGTTTATGCTCTTTTTACTACTGCCATGACACACTTGGAAATTTCAACGCCAGTGCTAAACGGAAGTTTGCTTTTCCCATTTATCCATCCATGAAAATAGCTTTTTCTTTGTTGTCATAAATATAGATTTTAATTTGGATGCTTCGTAGCGTGTTCATTTACATCTTGACACTTTTTCTCTATCACCATCAAACATTGGAGTGCATGTTTGTTGTTTATGACAACATGTTTGCTCTTTTGTATAGTTTGGTGGAGAGCACTAGATGAACTACACACACACACACACACATCATTAGGCATCCGATAGGTGGCACGGGCAGCACAACCAGAATCAGAACTTGTCTCGTTTCAGGCACAGCATTTCTAGATGAGTGCTTTTGATGAGGATCCATAGGGTAAAAGTGTTCAAGGGCAGGAAATTTATTTTGATATGACAAGATTCAACACCACCATCAATGGCTTTTAAGTTTTGCAAACAATGTAGAATGGACTTTGAGCGCAATTATCAACTGTCAGCCATATATATTCATTTATCAAACTGATCCTAATCCTTGATAATGGATCCAACAGAGGGGCCGTCATAAGAAGCCAAACCCACATGCTCTTTTGAAAGTTGCTTTTGGATCTCTTGCGTGTGTTGGGCAGCATTCTAAGGAGATATCAAGATTAAATAATTAGATGGTGAAAAAATGATCAACACTTACATTATTTCTTATGGCACGATGTTTGTCAATTTAACAATTACCGCTGTTTGAGGTATTGTCGACATGTTACCAACCACAAGTTGTCCTTGATTAACAGTATTATCCATTTTATCAACATCAATGGAGACTCCATCGAGTGAAGCTGTCGATGAAGTTGAGCTTGCTAATGACGTTGAGCTTGTCGATGCTGTTGCTGTTGATGGTGTGGAGCTGGTCGATGCTGTTGCGGATTCTGATGTTGTTGCTGCTGCTGCCTTTACACATTTCATATCCATGGATTTCTAACCAGAGCATAATAAGTCGATAGTGCTTTCAGAAAGCCTCCCTCTTTTTATGCTGGTTTTACTTACGTTGATCTCATTTATCTTGATTTTTATTGCCTTTGCAAAGCTTGGTTGGCTCTTTTGGATAATCAAAAGATCCTTCTTGATAACGCTGAGTAGATCATAAAAGCTGACTTGAGCAGAGGTCTCAGCGGCTTCCTACAGCTCCAGTGCATCTAAAAGCAGACGCTCTTTTGGACAAGTCCTGTAGAAGTAATCAATGGACATAAGGCGCAGCGGGGTACGCCGGTGCCACTACTAGCTAGCTAGCCGTAAGTTGTCAACTAGAGGGAGGGAAGTAATTGTAATAAAAAAAAGAAAGAAAAAGGTTCTTGTTGGTGATCAGCGTTTATAAAAGATTGTTGCCTGGCTCCAGTTATTTTGATACGATTTGTATTAACTGATTTGATATATACACTGTATGTGCATACCTAATACAGCAAAAAAGACAGGCGGCAGCCTACGCTGGGATTGAATTTTAGAGGCTCCACTGATCCTCTGAAACGTTCAGTTGGACATCCAAAACCCTTTCAGGGGCAATTACACAAAATGTTATTACTTGAACAACAGGTATTTCTCTACTCTTTTGCATGTAAAATTGAACGAGGAATCTAATGGTGCTGATTTCAAAGTGATATCTTTAGTCTGTGGAGAGTAACTGTCAAAAAATGCAAAACACGTTTTTGGAGGAAAGGTCTACAAACACCATAATAAATTGATCCGGAAACATCTTCACATGCTCCTACGCTTCTCTGCGATTATTTTGAGCATAGGAACACCTTAGTAGAAAACTTCAATTTCGAGGTGAAAATGTCCATCATTCGAAATCATCAATTTTTCCCTTGCTACCATAAGGCCTAAATCGCCAAAAATCGATCACCAACTCGATCCCCAGAAAATTGCTGAAAAATGATTCATACCCTAATGTCAGGTCGTAGAACACGATGGCACCTGTTTTGAGGCCGATATCGCGCTTCGTTGGCGAAATACAAGCGATTTAAACGCATGATTTTACAGTGGTAAATACATTTGAGGGCTGCTCACTGAACATTGCGCTTATTAA
>JAXQGS010000221.1:0-26911 GCA_037040325.1 Mucor sp. M7501 | reverse complement strand
CGAATCAAAGCTTGATTCAAAGATGGATTAAAAGATAAGGAAAAATAGAAAGGAAAAATTTCGAAATAAGGAAAGAGATGGAGGTGATGAGCTCTTTTTATAAAGAAATCATTTAGGACGGTTTAATTTGCATGGCAACTAAATTTTTTATTCATGATCAAAATGATAATAGGACTGGAGGCCATCTTGGTAAGAAATACCATACTTGCCGAATGACTTACATTTGACCCAAACCAACAGATTATTTCTATCGCCACACGTAACCTCGTCAGCACTCAAGTCATCACGCTTCTCGCTGTCTTGGCCACGTATAGTGTAGATGGCTGTTCTAGAGTCTGTTTCAATCTTCAACGTGTAGTGCTCGGAATAGGGCAATGGCTCTTCGTTTAATGGGGTGGAAATGTCATATTCGTATACGCTTTGCGGCCAGATGCTTGTCTCCAGAGACACCGCACTGATGCACAACTTGTTCACCTTGGTAAACGGCATGAATATCTCTAACGTGTACTTTTCTTGCCGCAATATGTTGGCGCAGTGAAATGCCAGCAGGTCAATTTCAGGCAATCGACGAGAAATTTCAGGCAATACATTGCAGTTAATGATACACTTGCTGAATTTGAGTGTGGAAAATGGCCCTTGTCGATTGTGATCACCGTTGAGCTGGATGTGTGGCGGTGGTGGGTTGCATAGTACGGCACGTTCCAGTTCGATTTCATCTGCGGTATTGACTGTTTCCAAGAGGAGCTTCCAAGACTTGTCGCTATAGCGTTCTGGCAATGCTCGCACCATAGCATTTGCAACCGTCTTTTTATCCTCAAAGAATTTCTTGTAAATGACTCCAATGGGCTCAATAGCGCTATATACGACGTGGGTTGGCTTATACAGCTGAATCCAGTCATGTATGTTCTCCAAAACTTCGTGGCGGCTGTTCTTGGGGGCCGCCATTTCAAGTTCAAAGTACAGTAGTTCTTCACTCTTGATCAATGTAATGCCAGGAGAAATGACAACGATTGGCCAGCTCAGCATATTTTGGAATGAGATGCTGAAAGCTCTCTTGTTACGATTCAATTGCGATAGGATGTGCAGGCTGTTTGCAACTGGACTTGGTAAATCAAAGCGACGTAACTCCATTTTAAGGCGAACGTAGGCAATACGTGAGTAGAGACGCAGCAAGTAGTTCCAAAAAGCGTCTTCCATTTCTTGGCTTCCGTTGATCCAGCTTAATGATTTGATGAGCAGTTTTGACACGTTTGGGAACTTGCATAGGATATATTGCAGTGGCGCTGAATCAGTGTGCAGCATCTTGTTAATCGATAGCATTTGCAGTTTTTCACTCGGAGCAATGTCTCCAAATGCACTTGTACTCCAGTGCGCACAGTTTAGTCTACAAATGTCCAGGCGTTCTAACGTTGGTGCGCATTCATCAAGGAGAATATCCAAGTCATTGTGCTGAGACGGTAAGCAAGAATGTATGTCCAACGTCTTTACGGCATGAAAGCCCTGGAGACTATAATTATATAATCCATCTCTGTCTACTGATATTATGTGAACTGTTGTCAAAGAGTGCCGATACTTGTGCTGAAATTCTATCAAGAGGTGCTCATCACACATTTCCGCGTCAAATAAGCAGGCCGTTTGTAGTTTTGGAAGATGAACATCATCACGTAACAATATAGGCCAGATTACTTGACTGAACGCCTCGGGTGAGCTTGCTTCAATGGAGATCAGATCTCGACATTGCGTGAAAAGCTGATGTGTATATTCCTCTTGAAATTGATTCGTCGATGAATCTAGGAAATGTACATGCTTCACTAAGGAGGCTGTTTGGGGTGCTTCTACTGCGATGGTCTGAATAAACTTTGTAATGTTTTCCCCCACAACCACTTCAGTGTATAGCTTCTCTTGAGCTTCTCTTGACCACGATCTGCACACAAGCTGGCATGCTGCAAAGGGGTGGTGTAGTTCAGTTCTTGGGTGATTTGTGGCAATGCTGTGATGGAGATGATCAAACACTTGTTGGAGGAGCTCTACAGGAAGATTGCTCCAGCCTTTGGATGCCATTTGTGTTGGTGTAAAAAAAGAAGGGAAAGAGGGGCTGGAAGCTTATTACTCCTCGAGCGAATGGGTGTTTAATGTCGCGCCACAAGAGTGAGGCTTTGCATGTATGATGAGTGTGTGAATCTCGTTTGTAAGCCAGGTTGATTTTATGGGTATAATAAGCCTTGATTTTATGGCTATAATAAGCCTTGCCTCTCTCTACAAGCCAGCATCTAATAGCAAGCGCCAAAAGCAGTATGGAAAGAAACAGCCAAGACTCTCAAGCAGGTAACATGCTCATGGTGCATCCAATTTTGATTAAGGTTGTTGACATTTAATTTTTTGTCAAACGTTTAAAACGTTCATTTTGCCTTTTTTCTTCTTTCCTCCTTTTTTCTTTACAAATACCCTATATTCAATTACAAAATGGACAACTACGGATACCCCGTTTCAGAGAGAAACCAAGATGACCAGGAGGAAGACTCTTACCAATCGTCTTCCTCTTTCCACAAGGTAAGTTTGCACAGGCACACTCATGGTCGAGACGCACTTTTTTTGAAACCTGCCAATAGACAACCCATCATACATCCAGCTACTCTTCCTCCTCTTACGGATACTCGTCTTACGCAGATAACGCAGAGGATGGCAGTGATAGCAACGACCCTCATTTCACAGAGGAAGACTACAATCGTCCCAACCCCAACTACCCTCAACCACCCGAGTCAAAGCATAATCCAGGCCCTGATCCTGGTAAGTCGTTGGGTAACTATTTGGTAGCATAGAAGTTCTCAACATGCATAGTCGAATACGGCGGTATGGCTACACACCATAGCGAGAACGCTCCGGGCAATGAGTTTTTCCTGCACGTGGATCCTACTGTCGAGAATGACGAACCTGAATTCGAGCTCTCCAATTGTAAGTAGCGTGTGTGTGTGTGTGTGTGTGTGTGTGTGTGTCTACATGTATACTCATAGGAAACGCGTTTATAAGGTCGTGGCAAAAAGAGAGCCTTGTTGATCGGCATCAATTACACCGGCACTAGTAATGAATTGAATGGTATCACAAACAAACCAAGCTTCGGAAATGACGACGGTACTGATTCAGCCTCTATTTTTTAGGCTGTATCAATGATGTAGACAATATCAAAGAATTCATCACCACGCAGTATGGCTTTAAAGAGGTAAATAGGAGCGAAACGACAGTGAGGGGTCTTTCTCTGTGTCTAATTTGATGTGCAGGAGGATATGGTCATTTTGACAGATGACCGTGAGGAGGAAAAGTTTAGACCTACTCGCAACAACATCATTGCTGCCATGCAATGGCTTGTGAACGATGCTGAGCCTGATGACTCGTAAGTCATAGTGATGTAACGCCCAGCTCGATATTGACATGCTATGGATAGCTTCTTTTTCCATTACAGTGGTCATGGAGGTCGAGTGCATGATGTTCACAGTGATGAAGACGATAATTTTGATGAGACCATTTATCCTTTGGACTTTCAAGAGTTTGAAGGCGAGTCTGGCCAGTTGAAGGATGATGTAAGTCTTTTTTTTTTTTTTTTTTTTTTTTTTTGGCTCGAATAACATACACTGAATTGCTAAGCACATGCTATTCCATTAGGACATGCACGATTTGCTTGTCAAGCCATTACCTCCCAAGTGCAGATTGACCTGTATCTTTGACAGTTGCCATTCAGGCACCGTTCTTGACTTGCCTTTTGTTGTGAGTAGACTATGGGTGTGAGTAAGGCAAATGACTGCATGTAAAGGCTAACTCGTGTGCCTAGTATTCCACTCGTGGTGAGATCAAGGAACAAAACTTGTTCAAGCATGCTGGCCAAGGCCTCTTCTCTGCTGGCATCGCCTATGCTCGTGGTGATAAAGACGGTGCTCTCTCATCCATCATGTCTCTTGGCAAGCAATTGATGGAGGCCCGCAACGTATCTGACCAAGCACGCAGAAAGAATACCTCACAAGCTGATGTTATCATGTTTTCTGGTTGCAAGGACGATCAAACCTCTGCAGATGCCACTGAGGCAGGCAAGGCAACTGGTGCTATGAGTCATGCCTTTACCAGTAAGTTGAGCTGGATCCATGAATAACAGTATAATGGCTAACCTTTAATCTATGCATATAATAGCAACTCTTCGACAGAACCCCAACCAATCCTACCAAGAGCTATTGAACAGTGTTCGTGATATTTTGCGAGACAAATACTCTCAGAGACCCCAATTGAGTTCATCGCATCCCATTGATGTCAATCTTGAATTCCAATGTTAATGGCCCCATCGCCAACCTCGCAAGATCTATTAGCATATCAAGATATGAATAAACAACATCCTCATGTATTATTTTGTGCGGTAAAGAAGCACCTTTAATTATTTGCACTTTAGCTCTGCAACGAGCGGCTTGTTGTAGCCTGACAGAATAGATTTGCCAGATCCAAAATGATGCAGTTTAGGCAACATGCTGTACTAACAATTTCTCTTAATACTCAAATTTATGCCAAGCACAGCGAAGTTTGTAAGTGTGATTTCTCGTGTCAGATGCCGTTTTAAACGTCCAAAATAGCACCAAACAGTTGCTTTCATTTAGCATTTACTTGCTGATACCTTTGCTCGACTTTTTTGGGACCTAAAAAACATCGACCCAAATCCTCGAAAAACCATGAGGTACCCCTTGTCAAAATCATCGAAAATTAAACGATGGTGTTTTTGACGACAAAAACGAAGACTTTTGCTATGGCATATATTAAATCAAACTGTTTCTACAGATCCAACGCAACACCAGAAATTATTTTTGTGGAACCTTGATATTGAAAATCTCAACATTTTGGGCATAAACGTCATTTCATATTAGCAGACATTGCTCATTAAGCTTATTGAAAACATCTCTTTTAATTAACACCATTAGATCCAGCTTAAAAAGTACTCCAAAGCACCCTATAGAGGTATAAGGTTATCTTCACATTTCAAATAGCCATTCGGGCAAAAGAGTGTCAAAAGTCGGAAAATTGATCTCAAAAAAGAAAATTCGAGCGACTAAAAAGAAATTGAGCGGAGCGCCAATCAAGCAATTTTATTGGCTAGGCTGGTGAGATCAATGGCTCTGTAGCATCCATCATGAACGTATTTTACATTGACAGCATCTACACAGATGCGCATATCCTTGTTTCAAATATGAAAACTTTGTACCTGAATCCATGAGCTTATCAAGGGTTCGGTAAAGTATCAACATTTTTGACCAAACAAATGACGAGTTTACTACCAAGACGGTTGGAAATGATGCAAAATGTGAATAGTAGATGGGCTAGTGATAGTAAGAAATACGATTCATGTATTGATCCATACCTCCCAAAAGACATTAGTTTAGTAGCAGCAAAACCTCAACTGGTCAAAAAGCCAAGACCTGACAGCCTTTTTTTTTGTTTTCCAATGATTTCATTCTTTTGCACAAATATGGAAGATCTTTCATCAATCCAATGACATTGGGGCTATTGCCAACCTCGCCTTGGCGGAAGGGAACACCAAAAGTGGCTTCTGAGACCAATCCAAGTGACACAAACCAAGTGTAAAATAGCAACATTCAAACCATCCAAAGATGTATACATGAAATGTGCAAGTAATATGTAATTTGCAGGTTTTCAATGCAAGATTGCTAATTGCAAAAAGAAGGCGATGCATTTGCTATTTCCATGTTTGCGCCAGAAAAGGGAATTGGTTTGACACAACCATGTTTTGACAGATGAAATGTTGTTATATTTACAATTTGGAGTTTCAATTTAAAAGTAGTGTGTGGTATTTGATGTAATGTGGATTTTGACATAATGTCATGCACATGTTTTCAACCAACATCTACATATAATTCATACATGTCAGAGGCTTCTAATAAATACAGTTTAAATTGGTTTGGAACCCATTCATCATCTACTAAGCGACAATTAGGGCTGAGTTGCCATAAAAGTAACTTGGCGATCATCCGGGAATCAATACTAGTGGGTCCAAGACGAAAAAGAGAAAATGTTGTGTGGAGGGCTGTGAACCAAAAATGAATAGACTATAATAAAACCGAGTGGTAGAAATCCTTTTTCTCTTTTTCTCTCTCTCTTTCTCTTTTTTTTTTTTTTTCACTGTCTCCCTTAACGACAAGTATTTTACCCCTTCTTTTTCCTTTTCTTTCTTTCTCTCATTCTCTTCCCTATCCTCTTGCAACAAGAGGAATCCCTGATCAGATTTTTCGGTTATAATAGCAACAAATTTTTTCTGATTCCATAAAAAAAAAAGAAAAAAAAAGAGGATGAAGGATTCTCTTTTCTACAAAATGTTTGGTTCTGTCAGACTTGTGCAAGAAGTGACAAGGTCCAACCAACAAACAACAACGAATACAGCCACTCCTAATTCAGCCGACGAAGCTACCATCGTCCAAGAACCTTCCAATGTCTCTGATTTGACAAGTGAACCAGTGCAATCCTCTCGAATCAAGCAAGAAGGCAGCACTGAAGCAAAGCAAGATACACAGCAAGAACAACAAGAGCAGCAGCAGCAGCAGCAGCAGCAGCAGCAGACCTACATACATCCACAGCACATACATCAACAGCAACCTGCTTCATCTGCACAACAAACACAGCAGCAGCAGCAACAACAACAACAAACCTTACCTTGTTGGTCTACTCCTACTCAGCATATACCCATCACTTTTAGTGCAATCACTTCGCCCAGCGTTCTTTCCTCTTACAAATCTCGTGATTTTAGAAGTCTATTCACCACCACTAATACAACTAATATCAACACATCCTCACCTTCTCCAGCTGCCATGAAATCAAATACAAGAAAGAACTCTAAATACACAGTTCGTCATCACCGCACCCGTCAGTCGTCATTCAATGGTGCTACGAATCCACCAGCCTACATTAGCTCCAATTCCGTCCTGCGCAAACAGCCACCCACCCACCACCTTCATCATCATCAGCAGCAGCAGCAGCAGCACAATTTCTTGCAGTTGCAACAGGAACAGCAAAAAAGCAAATCGCAAAAGCTGCTTTGTCTGTGGCCGTTGCCCACTGTCACTCGGTACATGATCCTGATTGCTTTGTTCGTATCCACCCTCAACTGCCTGCGAATGCTGGATCTGTCTTGCTCTGCACCCTCGTTTGTTGTGTATCGGTTCGACATCAAGAACATGGTGCTCTCCCCGTTTCTGTTCGATTGGACCTTGCCAAGCATGGCACTGTTTGGCTGGAACGTGTTGATACTGGGCTTGTTTGAGGAATCCTTAGCCCACATGGTGGGTGGCACAAAGAGGTTTGTCCAGCTCTTGCTGGTCTTGTTCAGCACTGTCTCTCTTGTGAGAGTTTGCCTGGGCCTCCTCTTTTCAAAGGCTACCGGCTATGCGTTTCCCTCGCTCTTCTTTAGCAACACGATGCACGAGTGCTCTCAAGGTGAGTGTGGGTTTGGTTTCATTGTCGCTCGAGTGTACTCACAAAACAACAGGCCTCTCTCCATTTTTGTTTGCCCTTCTTGTAGTGCAATCGCTCAGCATCGACGACAAGTACATTTTAATCTATGGACAAGAAGACTCCAACCACAAGCTCACTGTGCGCAAAGTGACACTCCAGCTCTTCATGTGTCTGGTCAACTACACCAACAGCAACATTCTCTGGTGGTCCATTTCCGGCCTGATCATGGGATTTCTCAGCACCATCACACTGCAGGGACTCTTGGCGTACGAGAAGCGAGAGGATTCAGCAACGGTAAAGGACGTCAGCGAATTCATCACATTGGAGGAGTATCGTCGCACGCCGCTTTGGCGTTTGATTTGGTCTTGTGTCAAAAAGTGCGCTGCCGTGATTGGAATGACGTTGCCCGTATTGATGGTGTGGAACTCGTTTTACACGCATGAATCGATGGTGACTTCCACTGAACTCAACACCATCTCGCAAGACAGGTACCTGTTTACGTTTGTATTCATGACAGCGCCTCGTCGTGGCGATCCAGCCTATTTGACCCGAACGATCGAGTCTTACTTGGAGAACTGGCCCGAATATCCATCACCCGACTCACCGTATCGCCGCATGCAAGCCATCATCTACACGCATTTCTCGAATCATTCTCAGTACGATCTCGCCAAAGAGCATTTCTCCAACACCACAAAGGGTCAACGCTACCTAAAGTGGATTCGTGCGGACGGAAATGACTGGAATCAGCGTCTGCATGTATCAAAGGCATTGGATTTCGTTACCGAGACCTATCAGAGCACGTATTACGCCTTGATGGAGGACGACTTTCCCGTCTGTGGAGCGCATGAATGGCATGCTATTGAGAATGTCATTTACAAGGCAGAAAAGTTGGTGCCAAATCACTGTGGTGTCTTTGTTGGCACGGGTGGCAGGTAAGAGAAATTAGCGTATTGCCCTGAGCTTGGATTTTAACGTGTTTCTGTACTAGTGGTCTCTTTTTGAAGCCTGATACAGCTCGTTTGGCTTCTCAACTGCTGCTTTCGTATGTGGACATGCCACCAGACATCATTATCCAAAAATGCTTGATGGGCGAGTTACCGGAATGTGCCAGCTGCAGCAATTCATTAGTCACCAGCAAAGCCTTGCTGATGTATCATATCGGCTACAACACATCCACCAGCGCTGATAGAGTGTACAGAAAAGATGAATTTCAATGTGGTTGGAGACATCCATTTAATGGCAATCCCAGCGTTGTAACATTGTAAATTAGATAGACCTTCCCTTTTTGCTTTTTTTTTTTTTTTTTTTTGTTTATTTTGTATATTATAATCGCCTAATTCTTACTTTTTTTGATTCCCATTTCTACCTTTCCTAATGATCCCAACATTTTGTTATACACTCGATTATGACGAGCACTCGTGTGTGTCATCCATCACTCATGTTATTGTATTTTCCAGCAATTAAACCAAGAGAAAACTTGATTTTTTGTCAGAATGAAGAGCTGTAAACCACATAAAAGGAATGAACTGACCAGAACCGATACCAAGGGAGAAACAAAAGTCATCTACTACACGTTATTGTTGACCCATTGACTCAATTGATCCCAATCAAAAGCCGCGGGTAGATCCCAAAATACATTGTTTGGATCGTTTCTGAATATATTTGTTTGCTCTTGATTTGTCGAAAATGGCTGCTGCTGCTGCTGCTGCTGCTGCTGATGTTGTTGTTGCACTGGCATTTGCAATGTGGTATCGGATGTTCCTTGTTGTTGCTGCTGCTGTTGTGGCAGTGGAGACAATGGATTCGAGTACTCGTTGATGTTTTCTGTAAATCCAGATAGACCAGTGACGTTTTGCAGAATGTAATCCAGTGCGCTTGTATCGTTGGTCGTGTCAAATCCAAACTGTGTCAATGTGAATGCCTCTTCAGTCGCATCCATGGGCGGTATGGCTGCTGCTGAGGGTTGTTGACTGGTGGAAGCGGTTACAGGGGGAGCAGGTGCTGCTTGTGGATAGTGGTGGTGGTGGTGGTAGTAGTAGTAGGGTGATGGCTTTTGCAACATGACTGAATCCATGATACGCTTCATAGAAGGCCTCTCGGCAAACTTGTGCTTTTCTCTGGCCTTGATTCGCCTGATATTCTCTTCAAGATGGCTCTCCTCTTCTGCCAGGTTTCTCTCCACATTGTCGTCTTGGGCAGCGTGCAAGTCTGCATTCTCTGTGATGCTCTTGAATACGAGATGCATGCGACTGGCAGTCTTTGACATGTGCTGTAAGCGCTGTAGCAGCTCCGTGCCTCTTTTCAGGTACTGTTTTGCTATTTCTGATATGGTGGGGTCTGAATTCTTGCCATTGTACATGTGGATGATGCCAAATTGCATAATGGGATACAGCGTGAATGAATACGGGGACATTAGAAAGTTTCTGGCTGATAATCGAGAGGCAATACGCATGCCACGCGTAGCAGCACTGGTGCAGATCTTTTGCGATGTGTTGGAAGACAGGGATGCGGTGCGTCGGATAAAGGGCTGATGCAGCAAAATCAGCGTGCTAAAGTAAAATAGCAGTACAGAAGCGATCGCCGGTGCAAAATGGCCATTGTCTTCGTTGAAATCGGGCAGATTGATATTCTTGAGCGAGGTAGGGAATTGGTATCGCCATTCCGTCAATTCGAAATCAAGGCGCGTAACGAGACCATAGCTGCCATGCTCAGAGCTGTATTTTCGCGCTGTGGGTGTATGTAATCCAGTCAGAATGCGTCCCAGAATCTCGGATAGCTTTATAAATTGGATAAAGAGCTCGTATATCTGAGGGCGACGGTGGTTGTTTAGCGTAATGTCGTAGGGCGTAGTGAGTGAAGGGAACCGAGGAAACACTTCGTTGCGCTGGATTTTCGACCGATCTGCTTCATATGCATCCATCACTTCCTCAATGTCTGCCCCAGCGTCAGGATATGGCACATTGAGATCCTGATGATACTACTTTAGTCTCGCATACACACACACACACAGTGCCCCATCAGCTTACCTCGTCTCTCAAATTGATAGGTCTGCCCAAGATGGCCGTCTGAAATCGATCTGTTATGTACAGTGCCCACCACACTCTCTTTCTCGTTTCCTTTTCGTTTCTAGGAATATCCCAATCGTCGCAGTTTCGATGCAAACCAAGCAACTGTGCCATTCTGATCGCCTGCAATTGAGAAACCACACATTAGACATCTAGACACTATATACCCATTATTACTCACAAATCCACCCAGTTGCCAGCAAGCAGATGACTTTGAATCACGGTCGCCACGATGATTCAAGATGAGAATGATGGCCTGCACATTGGAGATGGTGGGATTCGTCGGCCATTTGGATATAATGTACTCGGCTTGATCAAAAAACTTGTTGGACCATCCCACGGGCACGTCCCAAACCGCATCGGAGGGCAGGCTTCGCTTCCTCTCTGGCTCGACACTTTCACACTCGACAAACCGAGCAGCAGCACCAAACATGGCATTCAGCAGCTCTCCTGATGGGTATGTTTCCACTCTATCTCGGTACTGCTTGATGAATTCCGTCTTGTCAATGACGGGCAGGATGGGGTGGATGTGTGAAAAGTAGCTATTGGCTACAGGTTAATACATGGCCTCCCCCAACTCTGACAGCTGTTTCCGTATACCTACATCTTTAACAGTCGAACAGCCGTATAGCGATCCAGTCCAGTGACAGTGTAAATGTACTTGTGAATGTCCTCTTGTTGTGAATGAATGTCTTCTGGCCACTGAAAGTCGGGCACCTTGCTTGACGTGGGGTTACTGCGTCCTGGATCTGCCACAAGCACAATGTCCTCGCCAAACTTCTTGATAGAGTGCTGCTGCCACTTTTGCTGATCACCTGTATTGAGCTTTCTCGACAAGAACTGCAAGGCCGATAAATCTCCCAGGTAATGTATGCTGTCGTAGGTGACGCCCGAAGGCCAGTTGCGAGGATCCAGCACAGCGTACTCTTCGAATATGTTGGACAGCAATCCAGGTGGGTCTGTGTTGGGCTGTTTCTTGGATCGAAATCGACGTTGCACTAGCAGTTTGTTCTTTTGGATTTCGGGGTTGACGAGCGCAGCTATGCTCTTTCGCTTCTTTTGCGTTGATGCTTCCTGGATAACAGCTTCCATCTGCTCTATGCGCTCCTCCAAGTCATCTGCATAGCTGTCAACGGTTGTAATAAGCACACATGTTTATTTATCCCCAGTGAATGCCTTGCATGATTTTTTTTTTTTACCCTTTCTGCGGTCCTCGCTTTTTAGCACTGTCTTAAGTTCAATTAGACACCAATGATTATTACAAGCAACTGCTACGGTTACTCACACTCTTGTGAATTGACAAGTCTCGTTGTACGCCTGGCAATTGAAGCACACTTGTCCCTCTAGAAAGGTGCATTTCACTTTTCTACGTCTGCAGAAATCACTAATGACATGTTACTACCAACAATTGCGGCTGGAGAGAAAATCAATCAACATACCATGCTCTTGTCACTCGACGGGTACCTTTCTTTTGTACATCTTCAGATTCATTCTCTGTTGCTGCTTCACAAGGAACAAGCGTCTCTTTATTCATAAAAAAAAGAGAGAAATAGAAAAGAAAAAGAAGAAATGCTTAAATTCAGAAATGTCATGAGCTGTATAAAATCCACCCCCCGAGCTACGGTGATTTTTCTCTAATGGGGGGTGCACAGTACCTGCAGCGGGCTTGTCCGATTGATCTAATGCTGAATCAGAAGACGATATGTAGTTTCTGATAGTAAGGAAAGGGCTCGTAAGAGATATACCAACTTTGCTTATCCGTCAAATGGACCAATTGCTTATCAATTCGATACTTGGAGGTGAAGCTCAAAACTGAATTGTGAGTCCTTATATTTGTCTTGAACTCCTTTGCAATCGCATTATTCCTGATTAGCAAATCTCTGACCTCTGCTGGCGTGTGTGTCTCAAGGGAGAAAGCATAGCCTGACTATTTACACAGCACATTTGAAGTTGAGGCAATATTAACTCGATCCAAGCTTCTTGCGTGTCCCTCTGGTGTGCATAATGTACTGTTTCGCTAGACGATAAAATACAGATCATCAAACCAGATGTTGTTAGGCCCAATGTCCTGTGAGCAGCCCTCAAATGTATTTACCACTGTAAAATTAACACTTTAGATCGCTTGTATCTCGCCAACAAAACGCTATCTCGGCCTCAAAACAGGTTTAATCGTGTTCTACGGCCTGACATTAGGGTAAGAATCACTTTTCAGCAATTTTTAGGGGATCGAGTTGATTATCGATTTCTGCCTTGTACTAGCAAGGGAAAAATTGATGATTTTGAATGATGGGCGTTTTCACCTCGAAAATGAAGTTTTCTACTAAGGTGTTTCTATGCTCAAACGAACCGCAGTGAAGCATAGGAGCATGTAAAAGTGTCTTTGGATCAATTTACTATAGTGTTTGTGGACCTTTCCTCCAAAAACGTGTTTTGCATTTTTCGACAGTTGATCTCCACAGACTAAAGCAATCGCTTTAAAATCAACACCATCGGATTCCTCGTTCAATTTTGCGCGTACAGGTCTAGAGAAATACCTGTTGTTTACATAATAACATTTTGTGTAATTGTCCCTGAAAGGGTTTCGGATGTCCAGATGAACGATCTGGAGGACCGGTTGGAAGCAAGCTCTAAAATTCAATCCCAGCTCAGGTTGGTGTTTTGCCCTGACAGTTATCTTTTGTATAGTAAAAGGCACTGTAGACGTCTAATTGCTTTCACTATGCTCAATCTTTGTCGAGTGACACCCTTTAAGTTTATTCAAGCCCTGAAAACCGTGCGACATTCACTTATTACTGACAACGATAAGGGCTGAATCATTGATTTTATTCCTTATCAAAAGCAGTCAGTGCTACTACTGCCTTACAAACGAGACCAGATCCATCCAGACAGCCAAGAGGATCGCTTGTTGGGATCAGCTAGTCTGGGCACATTGATGTCCACTTCCTCTGTCTCGTAAACAGGGCCAACGTTATCAAACACGGGCTCTGTCTCTGTTGTGTCCAGTTCGAGCACGGTGATGGTAATGTCATCGCGGTAGTTTCTGGATGGCTTTCTTGTCAAGCGCTTGGACAGCTCAAATGCCTCGTTTTCAACAGGCTCCTTCTTTCCAACATTCTTGTAGACTGCTTGGTACAACAAGGCTTCACGCACCAAATGAGTGGCTGGATTAGCTTCTCCCTTGGACTTCCAGGTACTCATGATCTTGGCGGCCTGCTCGTCTCCGTCAGTACTACGAACATCATCCCAACTCAATTCGTCCCATAGGCCATCTGTGCCCAGAATCACAAATCGATCGCCCTTTTGCAGCTTGTGCTTGGTAACCAACGGCTTGGACTCGAGGTAGGGAGGCGTCTTGTAGTTGACCACAATGCGGTGATGATAGCGTGCAAATGTCTTGTAAATGTCGTAGGGAATAAAGGGCAACACCTTCATTTGGTAGTCGACTGGCACCTTGTACATGATATCACCGAATGCTGCATAGTGTGAGTCAACGCAGCTTATCAAATCAAGCAAGCCAACTTACATCCACCCACCGCAATCAAGCCAAAGATGCGTTTTCTCATGACAATGACGTCGGATTCACTGGCAGGATGTTGAGAGAGCATGTGTGCCTTCCATTCAGGGCTGGCAGGCGACTGCTCTTCGACCAAGCGTCTGCCTCTCCATGTGCCGTCTTCCTCTTGGCTAACAACTAAACATGCCCATTAGCCTCCATCTGTCCAAGGCAACGCAAGAAGCCCACTTACCGACAACTCTGGAATCACCGGTATTGGCCGAGTAGATGTGGCCATCTTTGACATAGACAGCACACGCACAAGAACCATTGATGGCTTCGTTGATGATGGCCTCCGTGGCCTTTTGGTCAGGTTGGCGGGCAATGGCAGCTCTGATGTCTTTTTCAGTGGTTCTCTTGACATTCTTGGGAAACAAATCATAAAAGCGCTGTTGAATATCGCTATCCAGGTCCACAAATGCAGTTGAAATGGCTTCTTCCGTGGTTTCAGCATTGACACTGACCTCCAGCTCACGAGCCATGTAGATGGGCAGCTGCTTTTTGATCAAGCGAGAGCAGTGAGGACCAATATGACCTTGTGAAAGAGTTAGTTGCAATGAGCCAGCCTCAAGCATAGCGACTCACCATCATAGACACCAGCAATCAGGCCATTCTGAAAAGTGTTGATGCTATAGTTGTCCTCCACAGGGTCGTTGGAGGGTAACTGATTGGTATAGATCGCCTTGATATGGTTGGTATTGACCTTTGTAGCAAATTGACCGGATCTCAAACGTTCATCAATATCGCTGCTGGATAACAATGTGAAAGGGCGAGAGTCATAAAATCTGGGGACGTAGGGTTGCTGCTCCTTGGCATTGACAACAGCAGCAGCTTCCTTTGCGTGTGCTGCCTGTTTGCTGCTAGCGAGATAGTATCCACCAGCGCCTGTGAGACCAAGTCCTGCAACAGCGGTAAGAGTTCGTACAGGAATAGCCATGTTGCAAGTGAGAAAAACGAGTTGAAAGCCGAGTCGCGTTTTCTAATTTGTCCATAATCATATGGCTGATTGATTCTGAAGCCAGCAGATAACGAAGCAGAAGGGCTGCTATAGTAGATAGATCCACGGAATCCAGGCAGTCGCTACTACTACAGTTGGAAAACTACACTACCCTACTATGGGCGCTTTTTTACATAAACGACAAAGCCATTGCAATCTGGTTGGTCTTCTATATCATACAAGTGGTTTTTTTTATTGGAATTAAGTCGTACATTATACTTTTAAGGGCTTCTTGTGATCTACTAAAGACTTCCTCGCCATATCGCCCACTTTGTCTATTGATTTTTTGTCTACATGAGATCTTAATAAAGATTTCAAAAGGTATCTCCATGTCGCAGCATTTGGCTCTACACGGTTCTCGTTCATGTGGCTGAATAGTCGCAAGGCCAATTCGCTCTTTTTGAAGATGGCACAGCCCTGCAAAAGAGCAGTGTAGGTTTCTACAGTGGGTTGAACAGATTTGTTGGCACACATGTGATCGAAAATACTGGTAGCTTGTGTGATATCGTGCTTTGCAAAACAAGAGATAAGCGTGGTATAGGTATATACGTTGGGCTTTTGAAAGCCTGTTAAACGACGAAACAGGTTGTGCGCTTCTGTGGTTACTGGAATAGGTGATTTGGTGTAGTCTGCGTTGGGATGTCGTATGCCCACTGCTGTCGCTATAGGCTCCAGATCCACTTCGTCGTGCTTCTTCTTCTTTTTCAGATCAGAGTCGCTGTGGCCCAGTGCCTTTAGCATGCTGCTGTAAGCGTGCAAATTAGGCTCAATGCCGTCGTCCAGCATCGTCTTGAACATGCGCCAGGCAAGGACGCCTTCCTTGTTGAGTATTAAGCCCTGGATCACCATAGCCAGTGTAATATCGTCCGGCACGCCTTGGTCAGCAGATTTGATGGAAGCGTACACTTGCATCGCAGCAGGCACGTCTCGGCACTGGAACAGGGCGTGTGCCAAATGATGCTTTGCACGCTGCATTGCCTCTGCGTCTGTAGCCAGCTGTGTGCTTGCTGTGTAGCTCTGGTATACTCCTCTCTTGTCGCCCTTCTTTCCGTATCCAACAATCAGATGGTTCGCCATGACGCTGTTGACCAGCGCTTTGCTCTGCTGCTGTAAATCATCAAACTCCTTTTGCGCCTCGTCCACGTCCTCTTTGCTCTTGAGCCATAACATTGCTGTCCTGAGCTTGCTATCCACATGTCGAGCGTCCAACGTCTGAATGTAGTCCACCGCTTTCCTTGCCTCTGCCATGTTGTTCTTTCGCAGCGCGTTGATCAAGAGTGATGTGACAATCGTGCTGGAGAGCTGGTTGTATTTTTTCACATGCAAATTCAGGGCTAGACGAGCAGCAGTGAAATCACCGGCTACGGCGTGCGCATTGATGATGGCTGTACTTGTCACAATGTTGGGATATACTTGCTGTTTCTGCATTTCTTTGAGTAAGCTGACTGCACCCTTGTTGTCCCCCTTCCGTGCGAATCCTGCAATCAGTGTGGTGTAGATATATACATTGTAAGGATGAGTGGTGATGCTCGAGTCTTGTTTCGTGGCTCTGTCCAGTGATTTCAGGAATGATACTGTCAGTGATTGGGAGGCACCGCGTTTCGACAGCAGGCTGAATAGCTGGGAGATGGTTGTGCTTTCCAGCATCGTATTCTGCTTGTCCATTGCTTTGATCAGCAGTTGAGTGACACACTTTAGCATTGCTGGATCTCTGGTCTTGTTGTTCTTCAAGGCAACAACAAGCAGGTCGTAGTGGTTGGCTGTGGGGTAAAACCTGTCCGGGCTCGTTGATCGGTCGCATGCCACCGTTGTCACTTTAATCAGATCGCAGGCTGCTCGTACAAGGCCCTGTCGACTCATGGCAAACAAGACTTGCGACAGGTGGTGCGCATTGGGGCTCTTGCCGTGTGATTTCATATGTTCCAGCACGCTCAACATGTTGGGCACCGTCTTGCTGTATTTCATGACGCTGAGGATGCGTCCGTAGTGGTTGGGCTGTAGGTAATGGTCCACGCCGTGCTTTATCATCAACTGATAGATCTGCCATGCTTTTGCAGCATCATTCATAGCAAAACTGTACAACGCACTTCGTAGTGATGCAAACATGTCCATTTTCGATATCTTTTCCTTGATGAAATACTGCGACATTTGTTCAGGATCGATGAATTTGTTGATGTTTCGAGGCTGGTATTGTCGGTATACATTCGTCTCGGTTTTCTTTCGTGGTCGTGAACTGTATGACCTTGTAACTAGAAATGACAGTGTGGGTAATAACTGGGGTTTTGCAGGTGTCTTTAAAGCAGCAGATGTCAAAAGCGTTCGTCTAGTGTGTGTGTTGCATTCTAATTCTAAAAAACATTGCCTTAATAGACAATTTGAAGATTTGGCTCTTCTTGTTGTTGTTGTTGTAACAGCTAAAGCAGGACGCATCGAAAAGGAAACAGCCTGTGTGTGTAATCTTGGTGTTTTCTCTCTGGTTCCAATGAGTCTGATGGAGAGCGAGGGGGGGAGAGGAACGGAAAAATGAAGGGGAGGATATATTTCAATGAGAGTATATATAGTCCAAAGGTTATAAAACCTTTTTCAAATGATTTAAATAAATACAACTGCTAAGAAAGACTTTTTTTTTTTGACAGACCACCCTCCAACTAAAAAAAAAAGGAGGGGTTCAATTTTCCAAAAGGTAAGGGCTATTGGAAGGGATGGCCTTTTTGTAATTGCAATACGACGACATTTGGGCCCGCCAAATCATCAGAATGTGTGTGTGCGGAGGCCAGTGGCACCCCCCAGGCCTTGCAGATTGCTCTATTTGAGGGGGCGCAAGTTTAATAAAAATGAACTGATCTGTTTTTGATGCCGTGATGTCACAGAGACTCTATACATCCAACTTGATGTTTTTTGGAGCAGCATGGGTTCATGGAACATTACATCAAAATAGGTTACCATGGCAACGGTTCCTGGATCTTTATTTGTACAATTTATAATCAAGTTTTTAAGCAGTTGCCTTCCATGCAGCATAGATTTGGAAAATAGATGCAAAACCACCAAAGACGCCAACCAGGACATCAGGGAAGCTTGATTTCTCTAATGACCAATGAACAGTTAAAGGTAGATAACTGGGATTCAAGATTGATGATTAGTCAAACAGCCGCTGCCATGATACATTACGCTCTTACCCTGTGTTGATGCAAGTATTGACAATCATGGTTGTTCTTTCGGCCTTGATGGAGGCCATCTCGGCTTCGGGATCCTCATGAGTCTCGATATCACCGGCCTTAATACGCTTCAACAAACCAGTCTCTCTCTTCTTTAGATTTCTGTATTGCTCTCCAAGTCTACCATACTCTAAAATCACATATGCAGCCCAGAAACGACAACTCCACATTCCAATCTTGTTGGTCTTTTCTTCGCTGATGGGGATGACTTGATGAGCACCCAACCAATAAATATGTTCCAAAGGATAATAGATGACATTTGCCCAATTTTGAAGTCGTTCGATTGTGAGTGCGATTTTGCTAGGTGGTTGATTGTACTCCAAGTAGTTCATGTATTGCACCATGGGCAGCAAGCCGTAATAACGCAACAAGATACGGAAATCACTTACAGGTCCTGCAAAGTTTTGAATACGCTGAATGAATGAAATAGCAGCTGTGGCAGTTTTCAAGGGAGCTGAACGTTTTTGAGCAAACCAAATGATGACCTTTGACCAATATTGAATGAACTAGGACATGCTGGTGAGCATAGAGTATAGAGCCTTCGTCGCCTTTGTCGCCATCTAGTGAATTGACTTACCATAAGAACTTTATCAGTACCTCGAACGCTGTTCAAGAATCGAATAAGGTGATCCAACTTGGGATTGGAAGGGCCCAACAATTTAGCAACTGCTAAAGGATTAATGGCCTCCTTTCTGTGGTGTTGTTGATGAGGTTTCTTTTCTGAAGACATTTAAGTGAAAGAAAGATGCGTTTTTTAGAAAAAAAATAAAATTATTAATTTTATTTGCACTTTTCACATGCGAGTTACTTTCCCACAATGAATACAAATCAATCATCGCAATTCATCTGCTTGATGGTATTGTCATTTCCCTCATATGTTGCCATATAAAACTTGAAACATAAATCCTACCTGTAGGTTCTGATATCTTATGATACCATCTGAGTCTTTTCTTCTAGAAAAATGACACTATAATTGTATCATTGCGATAACGACAGTGTATAAATGAAAGTCTTAAACAAATTGTTACACAGATCCAGACGCTAGATGGGAGAGCAAGGTTATCTTTCAATTTGTTCTGACAGCAATCCGCACGATCCCCCCCCCCNGTATAAATGAAAGTCTTAAACAAATTGTTACACAGATCCAGACGCTAGATGGGAGAGCAAGGTTATCTTTCAATTTGTTCTGACAGCAATCCGCACGATCCCCCCCCCCCTCAAAAACTGGATATTAGCTCTTTTGAGCTGTTTTCTCTGTGGTGAATAGTAATAAGAGCGATTAGCTGGATGCTCTCTGTTTTCGAACAAGATAATCAACCTACAGCTAGATCAGGATCCGTATTAGCATACCTATATTGACGCTCAAGTTTATACGCCTTGAACATGTTGGATCTGAAGATCTCTGTACATCATTATTAAGCTAGCTTCAAGTTCCAATGTAATTAGGAACAAGGTGCATTTCGTACATTAATTTGCGTATTCTTATGAGCAATTTGCATCCAAATTTTGCTGTGTCTGCCATACTTTTGCCAAGAAAGAGGCAATGCAAGAAAATAAAGTTGAGGGTTGGTTATTTACAACATTCTTTGATTTGTGTTGCTTTTGCTAATGAATAAATAATATTCCAGCTATCAAAGCAACATCAAAGTCAAAGCTCTCTGTCTGTATTGCAAACACAAAGCTAATATACTAACCAGTGCAATGCTCCTTTCCATAACTAGTCTAGTACTTCTGAATGACGGTGGAGTTGGCCCTGCTTTACATACAACGAAGATGAAACACTAAAAATATCGCTATTTTAAGGCTAGAGCTGGCAGATCAAAAAACCACACATGATGCTTTATCCAAATTGCATTTATTGATTTCTGTACACAAATATCTGACAAGAGAACATTTATTTTTACATATTTTATAAACAAGATATGCTTCCAGGTACAGAAGCTCTTCTTTTTTATCAAATGTTTAAATTAATGAAAAAGAGGGGGTTTGTTATTATTTTTAAGGGGCAGAGAGAGAAAGAAGGGGTGATTTTTTTATATGTTGTATGTAATGAGTTTTTTGGAGAAAATACAAAGGGAAGAAGGGCAAGGGAAAAGGTGGGATATGATTTTTTTTCTGTTTGATTTTAAGGAGATTATAATATATGCGATATGGGAAAGAAGAAGTTTATATGATACAAAGAGGAATTTTGTAAGATTTTGTTTGTTTGTTGTGGGGGGGGGTGCTGTTTGTCATTGAAGTAAATTATTTACAAGAATAGAGAGTGAAAGTGGGTGGAATAATTAGTTAAAAAAGAGGTTCCCAGAATGGTCCTGAATCAAAAGAGAATTCAGAGAGATCCTGAGAGCAAATGTCAGATGGAGGCACATTTGCTGCAAAACGAGGTGCTTGAGGAGATGCTACAGTTACGGTAGAGTTGTTGGATCTATGAGAAAGAAACAAAAGATCAATACCAAGGTATAACACACCAAATGTTACTACTTACGCATTTTCACAAAGAAAGACATCAGAGGCATTAGGAGCGAATAATTCCTTCTTGACAGAATCAAGGGATTGGAGGTAAGCTAAGCGAGACAGAATCTCCAGGCTTTCAGGATCTAATACCAACTGACCATCTTCTTTTGCATCAAAGGGATCAAGGGATAAGCTTTCGCTTGGAGTGGTGACTTCACTAGCACTGCTATCTTGACTACTAAATCTGGATTCAGATGAAACGTCAGGCCAATCTGTCGGTGTTTCTGGTCCTGGTAAATCAGTAGAGTATCCATCATCGTCATCATGAAGATGAAGTGGAGGAGGTGTAGTTGACGAGCTAACAGAAGCTCTAGATGAGGCGGAATGGCTGGATGAGTTTGCTACATTTGCAGCTGTAAAGTTGAATCGGCTGAGAGGCGATGAATCGATTTCCATGGCAGATGAAAAGTCATCGTCGTCGTATTCCTCTGCATCTTCATCATCTGTGTTGGCAGCATCTTGGCTCTTCAAAGCCAAACGTTGACTCTTCCACTGGGCGGCATATCTCCAGGTGATAGCACTCAATAATTTGGCATTCTTACCGGTACAAGAACCAAGCGAGAGGAAGCAGGATGGACAACGGAAGGTTTCTGTTAATGCTGCATCATTCAATTCAAGACACTCCAAATGCAAATAGCGATAGCAGTCGTCACATTGAACCATGGATTCGATTTCTTCATGAGGTGAGGAGCAGATACATTGGATGTTCTTCTTTTTCAAATGATGGTGTGCACTGTGGGTGGAATGGGAAGCATGGCTAGCGGAGGAGAGGCGATGAATGGATTTGCGCTTCATACGGATACGTTGACTAGATTCTGGTTTGTCTTCGGCTGCCGTTTCATGAGTCAATTGAGACTTGGGTGGTCTGCCAGGACGTTTGCGGTCGATACGAGAAGTTGATCTTGAATGAGAACGGCCATCTACGGATTGAAAGTCAGTAATGGTTCACATGAGATTTTTTTATGGAAAGAAAAAGAATAAAACGCCCAAGACCCCCCAAAAATAATAATATTTACCTTCAGGCCTGGAAAGGTGAAGTTCCTTGTCCATATTAGATGCTTCATGTACATACGATTCAATTAGAGTTGCACCACAACGAGCCGACTTTTCTGATTCAGTTGAAGGATCCACGGATTCGTTTGCATTTGACAGAGATAACTGAATCGAATGATCTTTGAATGCAATTTCAGTTGATTCCTTGGACACAAAGATAAGATATTGCTTTAACAATTGCAGGTTGCGCAATGAAATTGGCTTGGTATTTGACCAATCAGATTCAGACAACATTGTATTGGCTGCTACTTGTTGGTGAGGCATATCAGATTCTGATTTATCACTGCAGCAACTGCTGGGTGGAGGTGTAGGTGGTAAGGATATAGTTGGATCAGATAATCGTTTTGCTGCCTTTGATAAGCGATCTTTTAACTTTTTTGCAACAGAGCTGATATCGTTGTATTGCACGGATTTCTTCAATGAATGCTTCTTTAAATCAATGCTCATCATTTCAACGTCTGGCTTGATGTTTGTTGTTGTTGATGTCGCTAAATCTGCTGCTGCATTCTCTGATGATGCGGTTGGTTCAGAGGCTGCTGCTGCTGCTGGTGATTTTGACTTTTGTCTTGGCTTGGGCTTTGCATTATTTTTTGACACCTTCTTTGTATCGGCCATGGCATTCTTGTTGTTTTTTGCTGAGAGAGTACTATGAGGCGAAAAAAAGATTGATGTCAAAATTGTGTACCGTTGGACAAAATGTATTTCATTTCTTGTGGGTTGTTGCCTAGCAACGGCACTATCTGTTCTTTCTTAAAAAGAAATAGTGTGCGTCCGTTACTAGCCAACAAAACAATCAATAAAATACAGCAAAAAGTTAAACTCACGTTGATTTCATAATTTGGGTGATTTCTTGTATGCGACAAAGGACAGATAGATTTTGATCTTTTCTAGATTCTTGGCTGATTTTTGTTGAGTTGTGATGATGAGTGTTGTATGTAGAGATGTGTGGGTTACTGATTCTTTTTTACTCTTTTTTATTTTCTATTTTCAGACTAGCAAATGTTAAATCAATAAATTTGCTGTTTGTTGTGGATGATAGTAAATAAAAAATGAAATAAAAAAGAGAAAGTTTAGTGAGGGAAAAAAGAAAAGAGAAAAAGGAAAACAAGAAAGAAAAAGGGAAAGAGGAAGGTTTAATCGATTGGGGAGTTTCTATTAGGGTGTGCGAATAAAACCAAAATATCCCAATTTTACAGTCATAACATGTATAAAAAGAGCGATCTTCTCTCTCTCTGTGACCTATTTAAGTTTCGGTATGGCCATGCTCCCATCCGATACAATGATTATCATGTCTTTTGTAACCGCCCAGAGTCTCCGAGTGACCTAAAAAAATTCCAGGTTTATACATCGCCGTATACACAAATCATGTCAAATGTTGAAATATGCAACACCCCTTTCAAAAAAAACAACAATACCTTGTATCAGGCACCTCGTTCGAATGCGCTAACATGACGTCACTGTAGCAATGTCGTATTCCATGTACATTTAGGCAAGAATGAGCCTTTACGATGGATGATTTACATAGACAACATACAGGACATCTATCAAGTAAAACCTCGGTATGTATTAAATTAACATCTCGAACATTATTCATTACAAAATTGGGTGCATAAATTTATGAATCATCATATTTTGTAGACCCGTCTGAATCTATTCTAAATTGGATACACTTTTGCTACACTCTCTCGCCCAAGACCTTGGCTTATCAAAAATGTGAAGTTGGCTCTATGCCCCTGCTTCCCAGCAATGCAAACCGCCATTCATGGTGATAGTATATTCCATGAATCCGCTTACATTTAAAAATGAATCAAAAACTTGTTGAGCAATCTCCGCGAGATCTTGGAATGAGATAAAGACACTCATCGAATGTTCAGATGGGAATAAGGAGTATGAGGCGAAACCTAACTAATTTATTGGCGGCAAAATTGAGAATGCACATATATATATCGCTCATACTTTTGCCCTTGACGTTTTGCCTTTGTTTTCATTGCCAACATTTACCCAATACAAAGGTAAAACATGGATATTCGGAGCAGCAATCATACATCTGGCCATTATATCATGCTCATTTAGCGCCATCTTTTACTTCTTTTAATTTCTCTTTACTTGATCCGTTAATGAACAATGGCGACAGCTTGTATATTGTAGAATGTCTCGACAATTTCTAGTATACACACCAATTAAATCAGTTGTACAAATGAGATAGCCAAGTATTCAAGTGCATTAAATTATAAGATTACCCAGCCTAATCCTGTGTTACCCACAAGAAAACGGTATTGACGAGATGAATGGCCAATGTTGAAAATATTCATGCGATCCACATTTTTTTTTCACAATTCTAGAATTCGGCCCTTTGCCTCTGTGTGTCGCTAATCAATCATTCGATTTTTATAATTGATTTCTTCTGAGCTCCAGAATTATGAAATGCTGCTTCATTCAAATGTCGATGATGATAGCGTTAGAAGAAATGTTGTGATACAATAACAATATTGTTGTTTGTATATCTTTTTTTCAAAAAAGGGGGTTTGATGAATGGAAGAGAGAAGGAAAGGAGGAATAGGAAGCAATATAGCCTTGTATTCAGCTTTATTATGGTTACACTACCATACAACGAAAGCAAACTTTAAATAAAATGGTGCTTGCAAACTACTAAAATAAAGGATCATTTCGACAATTTTTGATAGCTTGCAATATCAAATGTAATCTTGCCAATAGAAATATGTTACAAATACGAAGTTTAGCAGATCGTTTCAGCTTCACGCTTCCCCCCACTTGTCTCCTTTTCATCAGATGAAGGCACTTTTACCACTTGAACCCCCAAAACAAATTAACTAGTGTTTGTACATGTTATGCACTATATTTTACGCCATCAACTATGCGTTTATAAGACTATTTAAAACTGCACCTGCTACATAACTCTTTTATTTTTTATAAACACACAGGATGGCTGATGTTTGCTGAGAGATGTTACTAAACCTTGTGTCATCGCACGGTGAGTAAGAGGTCCATATCATTTGGGGCTGTAGATGATTACTGCTTGCAACCCGTACAGGATTGAGGGTATTATAAAATTAAGGTTTGACGAATCCAATTAAACCCATTTTGAAAAATGCAGCATTTGCCTATTTATGGTAGGGTCACCTCTTCTCCATGATCCGCCAATATCAATCAAACCATGAAAAGAGCAGCATTTGGACATTTGACAAGACACACACGCTGGGGATCGCTCGCCCTCTTTAAAATCAAGACGCCAATCTCTCAAACCAGAATGCCATTCACCACTGCATCATGCTAAAAGACAGATAGCTTGATGTGATACAACAGGTTTGAATTGTCGATTCCCACCCTGCTTCTATCTTATTTGTATCAATAATGTGACCCTGACTTGCATACTGTTGCCCGTAAGAAATATATGGTTAGGTAAGGGCAAAGCGAAATAACAATAAAAATCCACTAGCTGGTTATGTAGTGCTTGTAAAGTGATAGGTTCGTTAGGTGGCACTCCTTCATCCAAATGTAACGTACGATGACAAAGTTGGCTTAATCAAATTGAGTGCTACACTTGTGCATCGACGTGGGAGGCTAAAATTATGGTTGTTGATTCACTCGTTTATGCAGCGACAACAACAACAAGTACATAGCTGAGCCGTGGTTCATTCTTAACATCTCTTGGTATCACATAGCTGCTTGTAAGAAATATGTGACAGAGTCTTGTAGTTCATGCCAAAGCTGTCTGTCAAGAGCTTATCTACATCATTCAGATGCCAAATCCATGCTATCAGATAAGAGATTTGATATACTCTGAGGACCACATGGATACAAGAATAGATTTAAAGTCAATCCAGGTGTAGTGGTAGAACCTAAATCTACATGCATCTTCCCTGGTGGTTTCCGGAACATTGACAGCATTTGTTTGACACTAGGCATCAGCATCAAACTGTAGTATGCACATGCTTGTACTCGTAAATCTCTTGTAACTGGTGGATCTGACTCTTACACGGTGCTCCTCGTTTAAAACAACGAGAAAAATTCATACTAATACTCACAGGTAGACAGCATATTTGCATTGCCTGTCAATGCCAAAATATGATATGATACAGCAAATTTAGACCATGAGGTGCCCCTCATAGAAAACACCATTAAACCAAACAATCGTAATCTTGACCCAAAAAATAAAGACTTGTACTATAGCATGTATTAAATCAAAATGTTTCTATCGATCCAACGTAGCTCTCAAAATTATTTTTGTGAGACCTTAGTATTCCCATGTATTTCAAATGCAAACTTCAAATCACTTGTACTCTATATGATAAATGTCAGAGACGATGTCAACTTTTCTAATTTAACGAGCTTTAATTCAACACCAAACTATCGTAAAAAAAACTCGACTTTCGTTCTAATAAGGGCTGCACAGCTCGCCTCAATAATACAATGTTGAATCTTACGAAATGAATCAATTTTGTTGATCTGCTGGATGATGTGTAATTTCTAACAGTAAAAAAGCGATGATATAATTAGAGTTGGGCGAGAGGCATCCTCCCTTTCGCTCATCCGACAAAACACACAATGCCAGGCAATCGATTCGACAACTGCTTCAAAATCAGTTTTTTCATCGCTTTTGAATATTAGGCACGCTTTTTAGGTAAATCTGTGAAGAAATCCACTGGTAATTTTGCATTTTTCAATGGATAAAAAGCTTGAATAATGCACTGCTTTGCTAGATGATATACCATAGACCATCAAATCCGATGTTAATAATCGCCATGTTCAGTGAGCAGCCCTCAAATGTATTTACCACTGTAAAATTAACACTTTAAATCGCTTATATCTCGTCAACGGAGCGCGATCTCAGCCTCAAAAGTAGTGTAATCGTGTTCTACGACCTGACATTAGGTTATGAATCGCTTTTCCGCAATTTTTTGGGGATCGAGTTGATTATCGATTTCTGCCTTGTACTAGCAAGGGAAAAATTGATGATTTTGAATGATGAAGGTTTTCACCTCAAAAACGACGTTTTCTACTA
>JAXQGS010000220.1:0-25053 GCA_037040325.1 Mucor sp. M7501 | reverse complement strand
TCAAGCTGTAAAATGCCAAATGTGTGCCCAAAAATAGCCGTTTTGTCGCATTTACTCAAAACCATACAATGCAACCATGCATACGTTTCTACTTTGATATATAGTAGAACAATAGCACTATTTGTATGTGAAAACAATATTTTATTCCAATGCATCTATCCTAAGATATTTAAGAAAATGTCCTACTTTGGTATGAGGGTTGGGGTCAAAAAATAAGGGTGAAACTTGATTTCGACATTACTCTACCAAAAATAGGTATATCTTTGCAGTTCAAATTGCAAAATGTATGCTAAAAAAAGGTCTTTTGGATAAAGTAAAGCTATACACGAATTTAAGGAAGAATCACTAGCACTGTGTGCGATTTAGTCACTTTTTGGACGTTTTGTCAACTTTTTACCTTTCTAAAAAGCTATTACACCTTTATAAAGTCATTGATAATGCGTCTTTTGTACGTTGAAACACTTCTACTTAAAACTGCTAATACTGTTTGCTTAATGAAATCTTCAGCAAATCGCAAATTTTCAAATTTGATTCAAAATTTAAATTCCTGATTTCTCGACGACAAAGAGCTTTAGAGCTGTCAGATAAACATCTTTAGTGTTCCCAAAGGTGCTTCTATGAGATGAGCAAAAAAAAATGCGACATGAAAATGTCAAAAAAAAAAAAAAAAAAAAATTCGAGAATATTTATGGAGTGTCACCCATTTTGAAAGTCAGGTGCATCTGGCTTGCTTGTGAGTACGTATCGAAAGACGTTGAACAGGTAATTGACGTTTGACCTCTCTATTTATTTGCTTTTACGATCCCGTTTCCTCAGCCTCTTTATACTTCTTATAACTTGCCAAAAAGATAGAAATATGAAACTAGCATATAATGAGATATACATCAACTCCAAGACTTCTGTAGCACCCAACTCATATAAATTTTGTTACATAGCCTTACGCCTCATCAGTGTAAAGAATTCAAGGAATCCCAAGAACGTGTAGTATATGAGAATAAGTGTAAATGTAACAGCCAAGAAGATATACATCGAGACTTGGGCAAGATACAAGATGAAAGATCAGATTTGATCTTTCCAAGATTTATTACAGCATTAATACTATTTACCATTCAGATATCTATTATAATACCTCGATTACTAATGTCGCCTCAAGGAAACAAACGAGATACTACTCGTCGCATCATACATTTCCACTTGTTGCGCGGTCCTGACCCTGCATCAGTGATTATTTTCTACGTAAGTTGTTACTAATATGCAGATCACAACAATGCAAACTATACTTTAATAGATACAATTCAAAATATACTTTTATTGACATCTAAAGATATCTATATAAATTACAAGCGAAAATCTTCTAGTTTCTCTATCAAAAGTTGACAGCGTACGTGTAATCGACTATCCCAGTCTGAATCGCCCGTATTATCAGATGTCACGGATTCAGTTTCTTGAGGGTGTGGTGGATATTGCTGCTGCTGCTGCTGTTGTTGCTGTTGCTGTTGAAGGTGGCTGACACGATGTGCCAGGTGCTTTTCAGATTTACGAATCCACTCGTGTGCCTCTTTATAAAGCGTCATTTGTTGGTACACATCTTTTGTCTGCATGATTCTAAAGCAGCAGAGAGCAGCCATCTCATAAAGTCCGTGTGGTATCACCCAGCGATCCTCGCAGCGCAAGTCCTCTGATCGAATCGACTGTCTCAGGTACATGTCTGCCAGGTCAAAATCACCCAATTCGCGCACACTGACGCCCAAAAGCAGGTACAGTTGAGACATGTCTGTGCCAATGTCTTCTTTGCTCAAGGTAGCCAAGCTAGTTTCCATGGTCTGTTTGAGCAGTTGCAGTGTGCTGGCTGTGAGCTGAGAGAATCCGTTCCAAAGATAAATAAGCTCCCACAGAGGATGCACCACGACTACTCGCTTCAGCGTGGGGCCGTCCAATACAGCAGGATTGTTGGCTTTGGCTTTCCAGTGCTTGATTTTTCGTTCTGCAAATATCTCGTTGGGCAGCAGCCTTCCTCCCAAGTGTCTCTTGCGTTTCAAGATGCTAGGTATCTGCATAAACTCGAGCGCCGACTTTTCGTATTCTTCATCGGCAAACATGCAGCAAGTAGCAATGTAATGGTAAAAGGCTCTTGACCAGTTGTTCATGCTTTCCAGGCGAAAAAAGGTTTCTGCTGCTTGAAAATAGTCGCCCAAAAATATTTGACCCCTATATCAGTTGGGTGTTAGGGAGACTGAGAAATAACACACAAAAAAAACAGTATAAATCAAGATGAGGAGAAATTTACCATCCCATCTCATACACTGCTAATGCCTGAAGTTGAGCCAGTTCACATACATCCGCCTTTTTCTTCTTGGGTGGTAAAGCTGCTGCCGCGGTGCCCAGATCAACGCGTGCGTTTTCTCTGCGTCTGGCATCGCGAAGAATCTCCACGCCGCGTCTGGTTTTGCCCTCCATTTTGCAGAGCTTTCCCTCTAGCAGCTTCCAGATTTTACCGTGAGGAAACGCGAGCTTCATCTGATCCAGTATGTGTCGTGCGTTTTCCAGGCTGAGCGAGTTGGGCAGCAGTTGCGGGTGTATAAACAGGGACAGGTTGGTATAATAGGCGAGCAGCGAAAGCGCTGACAGCGATGAATAGAGGCCTTGGTTGTTGAATGAGCGTGTGAGTAAGTGAAGCGCAAAAGGGCGCGAGGAATGAAATCCAAGGGTATTCAAGATCTTGTTGACTATAGCGTGGCGACAGTGTGTTAGTAGAGAGCATGGAAGCATCAGCCGAATACTACTACCTCGTGGCGGCAACAATGAAAAGATCAAGCTAAAAAGGCCAATGCCAAAAAAGATGCCGCTTTCAATGGCATTGTCAATCACAGTAAGCGACGAGTCCTCCATCAGACAGCCCAGCGTTGACATGGGCCTCTTTTTGCAAGACACATCAAAGCTCGGTTGGCGCGACATGTGAAATAAGCTGAGCCGTTTTTCGTTCCAAGAAGATCGTACTTGTGCTGAATTAGCCAGCATGCTGGACAGTGATTCCGTGCTGGTAGTCGCAGTCGTATTAGTGGCATTGGGTGATGGCGTAGAAAAGGAAAAAGAGGCCTTTTTGCTGCTGCTGCTGCTGCTGCTGCTGCTGCTACTCCCTTTTTTCTTTAAATGACTAGCATATTCAGACGCTTTCTGTCCTGTAAGCGATTCAAACATGTGCTCGTACAATTTATACGCTTTCCGAAGTTTGTAGGCTGCCTTCATGTATTCCAGCCAGCTGTTTCTGAGAAACTGGATGGTCGATGCCATCAGCATGCAGTTGGTGGCCAGCAGCTCGTATTGAGTCTCTGGCGAGGGTGGTTTTGATTTCCTTCTTGTTGTGTCGTTGGTATTGTTGCTGCTGCTGTCCTCGAATGAGATAGATATAATGGGGTTATTAGGGGTATCAAAAGGTGTATGACAAGGAGCTGCTGTCGTAGTTGACAACGACGACGACGATGACGATGACCATGTCCAAGATGACTCTTCTGCTGCTGCTGCTGTTGTTGCTGCCGTGTGTTTGGTATAACGATGCTGCTGCTGCTGCTGCTGCTGCTGCTGCTGCTGTGAATGATGGCCGTAATGCCAGCTCCTTCTCCGGGCCTTTTTGGAAAACTGTCGAGCCAAGGCTTCTGCTGCCGCAATGCGTTCGAGAGCGGTTTGTATTTTATCTGATTCGAAACCAAGCATTGCTTCTACGTAAGCAATGAGGGCAAATCCAACAGCATGAAAGGGCGATTCCAAGTGATGTTGCATGAAAATCGATTGTGCCAGCTCAAACTCGTCATTGAAAAAGGCGTCCTAGTTGCTCGTTAGTATGGTTGTAGGTTCCTCATGTTTTGGTCATTTACCAATCCTCTTTGCGTTTCAGTTATCCAATATGCAATGACATGCGGCGAAGGCAGTGTTGGATCATCTCGTGTGGAGGCGCTCAGGCTCACCAGCGCAGCGGCTGTGTTGTTGGCTGCATACTTGAGTGACGATGTCGTAAGCTTGGATAGGTTATTCAATTGTCGAAGCATGTAATGGTGCAAAAGAGAGAGAGAGAGAAAAAGAAGAAGAAGGAAAAAAAAAAAAAAAGGAAATAACAGCTTTTTTTCTTTTGCTGGATTGTTGAGTTTTTCCCCTTTTTAAACATCATCATCATGTAACACAGCCTTATTAACTTCATAAAAGGGGGTTTTAAAAGCACTATTTTTGATCAAGTCAACGACACATTCGAGTGGCTTGCTTGCACAGAAAAGCCCTGGCTTTGGAGTGTATCATGATGCCCGAGATGTAGAGTGTCAAGAGATGTATATCTTTTTTTTTTTTTTTTTTTTTTTTTTGCCACCACCACCACCAGGCACAAGATGGAACAGCACCCCCCCTTTTTATATGTGTAGATCTTGCTGTGTGATTCATACAGTTTCGGGCCAAATCACAATAGCAAAATCTTTATTGTTGTTGCGCGCCATTGTTTATATACTATACATGTATATAAACAAGCAAAGCGTCTTCTCCTTAATTTTCTGATTTATGCCAATGGTTGTCTGCTGAGTTTTGAAGACTGGTTTCAAGACATTTGTACAGCGAGGTGCAACATCAGATAGGCTGGTGGGAAGAGCAGAAAATCTACCAAGAGACTGTACTTGTAACTTTTGCGTGTACATGTACCACGCCAACCTCGAAAATGCACCTCTCTTCATGAGATGCGTGGGGGATGGCCATCCCACTAGTAGTGCAATGCTGTCAGTTGAAAAGATTCGCCATGTTTCGCAGTAATCTAATTTGATCGTCAGGAGCAGCAGTCTATTTTTATTGCTGTATCCATGATGGGCTACTTTTAGTTTGGATTGATGTGAGTTGATTGGATCCTGCCCTGATGGGAGAAAGATCACCATTTGAATGAACAATAAGATTGACCGTGTAGCATGCGCTCGCATGATTCCCATTAAAAACATGCTGCTTCTTGAATGCTACTATTACACCAAACCTACTGCCATTGTCTCCAACTGTATACATTTCCAGAGAGCATGATCAAGAACATCACGTTATGCTATATTCAACAGAGACTAACGAAAACCACCGTAAACAAAAAATCTATTTATAAACAATTTACAGGAATCTCCATGATGCCACTCTATACAAACTGTGCAATTCATAGGGCTTGCTTCCGCCTACATGACATTGGGGCTTGTTGCTCATGTACGTTGAGCACATCCGTCAGTTGTATATAAATTCTCCTAAACAAGATGCAAACCAAAAAGCAGTGATTCAGGAAATTGATATTATTGCCTTAATTGGTTTGGGTGCTGAAATCCAATATAAAAATGTGTGATGGCTGTAGAATTAGATTCTGATTTCTCTCTTTTTCTCCTCCTCCTTTTTTTTCACACAGCAGCAAAATGAATAGACTTAGAAAGGCTCTTTCCATAGACAACAGCAGCAAGAACAAAAAGAGGTTCTCTCTGTTCAGCAGCCAGCATACAGCAGCAGCAGCAGCAGAACAGCCTGATGCGCTGCCTCGTTTATCCATCAGTTCTCCCTGCGTTGAATATCCACCAGAGATCAATTCAGCCATAGAGTTCAGCACCAACAAACAGCATCAGGTATTTGGACTGAGATCAGCTCACTCGCTCACATCGTTTGACGAGAATCTACTGGTATCATCGTCGTCCGCATTATCGCCCACAAGGGAAAAACCGCTGATGAGTCGTAGCTTGCAATCGATTCATTCCTCATCGGCATCGAGCTGTTCATCTGATCTACCCCCACCACCACCACCACCACCAGCCACACAGAGAGCGAGCCAATCTGCAGCAGAGGATACACAAGATTACCTACAATTGGGCATGAAATACCACGAAAAGGGTGAATTGGAGAAGGCGACACATTACTGGCGGCTGTCAGCAGAAGCAGGGTCGCCACTGGGGCTCTTCTTTTACGGCATTGCGCTGCGACACGGCTGGGGGTGCAAGCGAAATCCAACAAAGGCAGTTCGCTATCTGCAGAGTGCAGCTGAATGTGCCGTGTATGATTTGCAGACTGGCATTGCACAATCAGCGTCGGTCGCAAAATCCGAATTGGTACTTGCTATTTATGAACTCGGTGTTTGTTTTCGACATGGATGGGGTGTAAGTTGCAGAGAAACACGGACAGGACCAATGAACTAACAAGCCAAAAAAAAATTCAGGTACCTAAAAATTTGGAAACAGCAACCTACTATTTCCAAGTCGCTTCGAACCTGGGAGACCCCGATGCACAAAACGACTTGGGCTTCTGTTATGCGCATGGACTCGGTGTGAAAAAGGACTTGTACTGTGCAGCCAAATACTATCGACTGGCAGAGAAGCAGGGCCAGGGCATGATTGGGAATTCGTGGATCTGGAAGGAGAAATACAACCAAGTGGATGAACCTGGCTGGAAGGGAAAGATCAAAAAGTGATCTATGGCTTGCTGGCTGTTTGTATATATTATTTGTATATAGTATCTTGATTAAATCCCAAGAGCGTGTCTGAGAAGGAAGCAATTTCAGTATCACATTAAAAATTGCTTCCAACTGAAATAGGCAAAGATCTTTTTTTTTTTTTTTTTTTTTTTTTTTTTTTTTTTTTTTCTTCTGTTTTTTCTTTTTGGTTATACAGTATATATACATATTCTATTTTGAAACTGGCGCTATTCTTTCTTCCTTTTTTTTTTTTCTCTTTCACTGATCAACACAAGGGGAGCAGTACAGCATGGGAAACAGCATCAGCTCCAAATCAAAGGCAATTGACAAGCAGCTCAAGGTCGAAAAGAAGAGAGCCGGCAAGGAAATTAAAATCCTATTGTTAGGTAAATCAACGCCCAAGGAGAAGCTTAAAATCAAGAGTATTTTATAAACAACCTTGTCATGTGTGTGTGTGTGTGTGTGTGTATGTATAGGTGCTGGCGATTCCGGTAAAAGCACCATTATCAAGCAGATGAAGCTGATTCATGATTGCGGATTTTCGAGGATTGAAAGGGAAAACTTTCGAGTCATGATATTCACCAATTTGTTGGGATCGATGCAGGCCTTGCTGGAGAGCATGGCCCTGTCAAGCTTGGCATTTGACAACGAGACGAATTGGAACTACATTGGCCTGTTTGAGCATCCTGTCAGTTCGTTTCAGCTGTCCATACACGAATCGTACCCAATAGACTACCACCAGCCGCTTGTGTCGTTATGGAACGACAAGAGCATACAGGCTACATTTGCGCGAGGGCATACATTTGCATTCAATGAAAACATCAAATAGTGAGTGGAGCAGCATCACACACACACACACACTTTGAATTTGTAGCCTTAACCACGTACCTACTTGCCCAGCTTCTTTGATCAATTGGATAGACTGTTTCAACCTGACTATACGCCTACAGACCCTGATATCATTCATTGCCGTATAAAGACTACAGGTAAAAAAGGATGCGCTACAGCATATGCGAATTCCATGTGTGTGTAACAAGTGCCGAAAATTAGGAATTGTCGAGTCCAAATTTAGGCATGGTTCAGTTACTTATAGGATGTTTGATGTTGGAGGACAGCGCAGCGAGCGAAAGAAATGGTAGGGTAGATCCATGATGACTAGATGCTGAATAATCGCACTCTGACCATTTGGTATCACACACACATGTAGGATTCATTGCTTTGATAATGTGGCCGCCGTCTTGTTTGTGGCCGCTTTGAGTGGCTACGATTGCTGCCTTGTGGAAGACAAATATTCAGTAAGTATAGTGTTACATTTAATCAAATATTTAAAACTCTACCTTGTGCATTTACCAATCGATCATTTTTCATTTAATTTGATGGTATATAGAATCAGGTAAGCATAATTACACCTAGTTTTTACCATCAGCAGCATATGAACTAACTGTGGCTAAAACCCATCAGATGTACGAAGCCTTCATGTTGTTTGAGTCTATTTGCAACTCCAAATGGTTTGTCAATACATCCATGATTTTGTTCTTGAACAAGGTCGATCTGTTCAAGCAAAAGATACTGAAATCTGAAATTAAAGAGTACTTTCCAGACTATAGAGGTATATAATATACGGTAGAACCATAGGCTAAAATTAACTCATGGGCAAATGTAGGACCATCGGCGGATTATGACCAAGCTACTGAATTCTTCAAAAGGCGTTTCACAAAGCTAAATGCCAATACCAACAAGCAGATCTATGTACATTATACCGTTGCTACAGATACTAGACTATTAGCTCATATTATGGAGTCTGTATCTGATAGCATTCTTCATGAAAACCTTCAAACCTTATTATTGTAGATTTAACCCTTCTTCTTTTTTTTATATATATTTATATTGTATGTAGTAGTAGTAATTCCTTAATGATATGCCCCCCTTTTCCCCACCTATAGAGATGCACAAATATATTTATGACCATATAAATTTTAATACAGCAAATGAAACAAGTATCAATTACGGTAGTATAGAGGGCTTACTACACATGATGGAAGTAGCATGTAGACAAGTCAGCGGTGGGCTATTTAAGCTGACTCTATGCATCTACTACCTTCATTTTAGTAGCCAAGATATGACAAAAGAAGGCTACGCAGAGTGTTGAGCAGCATGTCAAATAACATGCACACTTGCTTTTCAATCCTAGTAATCCACACATCATATGGATTCATTTCAAATGCTGACTAGAAATGTACAATGTGTTCAAGCACTTTTATTGCCGCTTTTTGATGCACATTACCTCATTGCAATACCAATAAACTCACATGAAATAGGAGAAGTTAAAGTATTTAAAGCAATGCAGCATACCGTTGGTACTAAAACTACAAATTTCTATATTGCAACTCTAGAGCGACAAGCAATACGTACAATTTTCTTCTGATTTAAGCAAGAGACAAAGACGAAAGAGCTATAAATATGGTATGTATTAGACATGTGTGCAGCGTTGCATTGCATTTCAACTCGAGCTTTTCTTGGCTCAATCATCAGCAGGCAGCATTACCAATCATCATTAGGGACTAAGTGACCATATCTGTATGTTGGCAGCATAACGAAACGTCGTCTTGTTAAGCAAGTATCCAGAGGCCAATGTATATAAAAAGGCTACATTTTCGCTTCATCATCACCTCTTTTATATAATTAATCTTTGCAATTGAAATGAAATACCTAGCTCTTACCTTTTCTCTCTTCATCATCCACATCTCACTCGTATTGACTGCTGCCACATGCTCACTGGATCAAAACAATGCCTGTGTCTTGTTTGTTGCGCCTGGAGGCAACCTCTGTAAAAGCACTTCTTGTCAACAAGAGAATGTGGGTGCTTGCTCGACGTCTGTGCAACAGAAATGCGACCAATTCTTGCTGGCTGGTGGTGTCAGCTGTGCCTATACTCCAAATGATCCATATTTTACTTGCCAAGCTTGATCTGTCAATGCTTGATACATTTTAAACAATCCCGTGTATATTACCACCCTATCAATAAAGATTGTCCTTTTGATTAAATGAGTCATCATTTGAAAAACAGGATTTAGTGTCGCACAATGTCCATTTCTAGCAAAATGCTGGTTTTATTGCAGGAATCAAGTTTGGTAGTAAGTTTTTCAATTATACATTCAATGTGCGTGGAGTAGCAATTGCAGGAGCAGTGATGTAAATCAATCGTGTATTGCGGTTGTAAGTAGCTATCTTGCGTGAACAACTAGGACAGCTATGGAAGCTATTATGACACCTGATTAGCATGATGATCCAAGTTGTCAACAAGGGGATGCTAACGTACATCCCTCTGAGGTCTCCTCGAAAATACAGCAACGCGCCTACTGCTGTGGCAATCACTATAAAGCAAGGGCCAATAAGGCTTCCAGTCACTTTTGTATAGACAAAGCAAAGACAATGAGGGCACTGAATGAATGCAGATTCTGTCTTTAGATCAACCAATGCAGTTTGCTCTGGTACTAGACGCTGCTGTTGGTGATTTGCTGACAACGTATTGTAGCTTGGTGCGATAGATTCATAAGAAGAAAGCGGTTGAGAGCTGGATGCAGTGAAGTAGGGCATGTTAACTATGTGCGCGCAACTACTTGGATTGTGGTAGAAAGAGAGAGAAAGAGAGAGAGAGAGTAAACAAGAACCAAACGCCTTTATACCAACCTGTTTGTTGTCCATGATAAAGATGACGTGTAACTGAAGGGCGTATGGATCTGGAGTTTACTTAATCAATGATAAGCAATGATACACATAGAGTAGATTGATTTGTTTATTTGATGAATAAAGTTACAATTTAGCCTCCAAAAACTCTGCTCGGTTCTTTTGCTTGGAGGCAGCCTTATCATAATCTTCTTGCGTGATAGGTCTTGCTTCAACAGCAGGATTGTATCCAACACGAGGCTGAGAAGAGCCTTGGCTAGCCTTCTTGTAGATGGTAATAACAACAGCGCCACCCAAACCAACATTGTGCTGGAGAGCATATTTAGCATTGGCGACTTGGCGATCCCCAGTCCAGTTACGCAATTGCCAGACAAGCTCAGTGCATTGAGCCAAACCAGTGGCTCCAAGAGGATGGCCCTTTGAGATGAGACCTCCAGATGGGTTGATGACATATTTACCGCCATAGGTATTGTCTCCTGAATCAATGAGGGTGTGAGCTTTGCCGACAGGAGTCAAGCCAAGGCCTTCGTATGTCAGCAGTTCATTTGCAGAGAAGCAATCATGAAGCTCAATGACCTGAACATCTTGAGCAGTGATACCAGCCTTTCGATACGCCTGGGCAGCAGCACGACGAGTCATGTCACAACCAGCCCACTCAATTGCATCGGTAGTCAGCATGCGAGGAGAATCCGTAGCCATGACTTGAGAAACAATTTCTACAGCCTGATCCCACAAATTGTGCTTCTTGACAAAGGCCTCGCTGGCGACGATGGAGCATCCAGCACCGTCAGATGTAGGGCAGCATTGCAGTTTTGTGAGAGGGCCGTAGACTTTGGGTGATTGCTCAATTTGCTCCAAAGAGTAAATGTCTCTGAATTGAGAGTAAGGGTTGCGAGCGCTGTGGCGATGGTTCTTTTCAGCAATTTTGGCTAAATGTTGAGGAGTAGCACCGTATTTCTCCATGTAGCCGATACCGGCATTACCAAAAATTTGAGCAGCACCGGGAGCCTTGGGATCGAATCCACGTTCCTGCATCATGACCATCATGACATGGTCTATCAAAAGAATTAGTACACTTTTTTGGGTGGGAGAAAGTTCTGTAATGGTTTTACCGAGAGGGTTTGTGCGATCTGAGAAAGTAGAAGAAAGGGAACCTCTAGCCATCTTTTCAAAGCCAAGAGCCATGGCGCATTCAACTGAACCAGAGGCGACTGCATTGCGAGCTTGATAAAGGGCGGTTGATCCAGTGGAGCAGTTGTTGTTGACATTGATGATGGGGATTTGGGTCATGCCCAATTGATACAATACACGCTGGCCAGCTGTGCTGTCACCATAGACGTAGCCTACAGCAGCATATTCAACAGCATCATAGGAAATACCAGCGTCGTTCAATGCCTTTACAGCTGCTTCGAGTGCGAATTCTGTTCAGCAGGAATGATGGATGGACGACGAGTCGTTAATTAAAGGAACGCCAATAACAAACCCACCACACTGTACAAATCCCTTACCTGGGTAATCCACCTCGCCACGAGGCTTGATAAACTTGGACATGCCAACACCAACGACGTATACTTTGTTAGAAACCATTTCTTTTGTATTTCAACTAGATTGAATAAAGAAAAAGAAAGAAAAAGAGACAACAAGTAAGCTGCTTATAAACTTTATTTAAAATGTGGGGAAATCCACTGGCAGCAGTCCATCACATGTAAAATACACACTGTAAATTAGGATAATTTGCCATGACAAAAACTGGGCGAACGAGAAAGAGAGCGAAAGAGTGGGAGTTTAAGGGGAGGTGTTTGTCTGCATAAACCATTCAGGCTGTTTGTGTCCAGTAATCTATGGGAAAAAAAAGAGGGGGCTCCTAAAAACCTGTTATTTAGTGCATTCACGTCCATCTGATGGATCTCTGCACCTATTCCAAATAATCCAGCTAAACTGTGTCGCTATACAGCTAGCTCATTGTGACAAGTGGCGCTCTTGTATCTGTGAGTATAGCGATCGAAAGTGTAGAGTTAGCGATCCTTCGAAGCAAATGTTCAGTTAAGACCCCTCTTAACAAAAGACGATTATGAGCGTCATTGATAGCGATAAAGCAATAGATCTTAATGCTCAGTGTAAGCCTTGCTTTGAAAGTTATTTTGGAAGAGCTTTAGAATAACAGATATTACAGAAAAGCAATAGTTTATTATAACTCGTTGCTTGATCATTGGCGTTCGATCTGCTCAGGGCAGCACAATAACAACAACAGCAAGCCGGTTCATCAAGTTCCGCTTTGCTTGATTTCCAGGACCCTAATTTGCGTGGAATGCCTTCAGTTTATCATGATATTCTTTTCTATTGATGATTGCTCTAGGAATGATACATCACTTATAGGTGATATATTATTAGTCAAGCAAATATTTAACCTCTCTACTAAAATGTTTCCTAAATTGGTGAAAATAAAAGATGCTTATTTGGTCGAGCCCTAAGAATTCCATTCTAGTAATTACCTAAAATGGTATTTTACTTGTTGCATTAGACTCTATAGCAGTGTATCTTTTTCACTTATGCATGTCATGGTTAATTTTAAGAAAGCAACAATGGGCAACCCATAAAAAAGCATCAAAATCAAACGATCGCACCTTTGACCACAAAAATCACTTTCTCACCATAAAAGATCACTGATCAAGAAGGTGATGATGGCCATGACGTTTTAAACTTCCGGCTGCATTTATTACAAGTTTTTTTTTCTCTACTGCTGCGATCACTTTTTTTTTTTTCTTTATCTAAACAAAATGCAAACCCAATTTAATGCTAGAGGAAATGGATGGCGAGGATCCAACCCACCTCGACAATTAGACGGACTATCACAACCGCTAACTCGTTCCCTGGAGTCCATGGATGAGACGGAATTGAGGGCACAGTACGAAAAGACGAATACCATGTTGAATAACCCGTAAATACAAAGCAGAGCAACAAGCGTTAAAAAAAAAAGAGAATAGCCATAGTAATCGCCTTTTTTTTTATAGCAACTTAAAGCTGCCTGACGGAGGAGCCAAACTGAAGGCTAAAGTAGAGCAAATCGAATCATTACTAAAAGCACAACAGACAAACCAAGACAACATTGCTGATAAAGTGTCAGGATTGTCCTTGAGCGATAAGCCAGACATCCGTAAAGCAACTGTATTGCGATCAAGTCAAGTAGAAATACACCCTGAAAACCTATTGCGAGCTCATCCAACACAGAGCCACATGGCCACCACTAGCCAATCATCACATGTAAGTTTGATAGTATAGGAGGACGAGTCGCTACTAGGAATTGACACATGCCATGTAGGCGGGTACACGCATGATGAGTCTGGAAGAGTCGATGCAGTTACAAGAAGCGCAGCAAAAGGACATCAAACTGGCCAACATGCGAAAGAAGATTCAGTCCATCCGAGGATCCAGCACCGCCAGAGTAAGCGAGAGTCTGGCAGACGACCTCTCCTTGACCATGAACAGCTTGCAGCTGGATCCAGAGACTCGCATACCTCGACCTGACGACGACAATCCAGAGGACATGGAGGGAGAAGACGCCGATTCAGACGACGATACAACGGATTCAGAAGACGAAGACGACATGGATGGGTTTGAGAGATACGACGACGAAGGCTACGAAGAGGACGATCAGCAGGTGTTTGAGGACGGACAGCAGCACAACAATAACAATAGACGCATCTAGCTTGTCTAGGATAAATAAAATGGCCTCCAAGGACAATTGAATTTTTCGAGGTTGGAAGGGGGGGGGTTTATCAGTAGTAGCGTACATGTAACGAACAGGGACTAGAGGCGCACAGCTACATGTATACATTTTGCATTACATGTCTATTACATGTCCCACCAGCGCGAATTTCACCAACAGCAATTAATACTCTGATTGAGACTGAATCCCTTTTTTTTTCTCTCTCTCTCTTTTCACCTCGCACCAAAAAAAAAATCTTTCTCTACTTGTTTAAATTTTCCAACAATGAATAGTAGATATCGCGAAAGAAAGTACAACACATCAGACAATGATCGCTTAATAAGAGCATTGTCTCAACCAGTTCAAGCTTGGTAAGACAGGCGCATGGCATTGAGCCACACGCGTTTCCCTCACCCCACCTTCTCACACGGTTGTATTTGCAGGGAAAAGAAATGGACACCACAATCCAACTCAAAGACGCTTCAAACATTCAAGTGGGTCAAATGTAAGGCAATTGCGTGTAGATGAACTCTGCAGTTACCTAACATACCATTTGATATCACACAGCCGACAAGGTCATTGAATTTGAGCAGGACGAAGAAAGCGAAGAGGAGCCTGAGCCTATGGAAACAGATCAAACACCATTAGCAACGACTACTGTAGCAGAGCAGGTTGAGACCGCAACGACACAAGGCACCACTAGCGAAGCAGCTGTATCAGAAATAACTGCTGTCAAGGATACAGCTGATGGACAAGAGAAGGTGTCTTTAACCACAATCACTGCAACTGAGCAACCATCAGATCCACCCACTGACGCCAACGCCAACGCAACCACATCAGCAGCAGCAGCAGAAGCAGCTACTACTACTACTACTACCACTACTACTACCACCATCACCACCACTTCCACCAATACTGGGCCAGACAAGAAATTGGACGAGTCTAGTATTCCTGGTGGACCTAGCTCCATTATATCCAACAAGGCAGTGTCGTCCATTGTGGCAGAGGACGCAGAGGACGATGATGATCAGCGATCTCAAACACCCAAATTAGACGATATTTCTGACGATGAGGAAAAGAACAGAAACGACGATGACGAGGACAATGATGTGGATAGTATAAACGATGCCTCCAAGCATCCTGCTTTGGCACCCCACGCACAAGCACACATGACAGACGACGACATGACAGACTCGACAGTAGCTACACCACAAACCACGACAGAAGGAAACACGCCCATGCCCATGTTGGAGGACGAGCCTATGGAGGAGTCTGCTGCCAACAACACATTGCCTCACCCATTGAGCCAGGAGATTTTGACTGGAGCTACTGCCTTTATCAACAACGAAGATAATGGCTCCATGAACAATGATTCTCCAGCAATCCAAACACCTGAAGATCATGTTCCTCAGCACCAGCCTGAAGCCATGGAGGAACAATAAAGGGAGGGATTATTATACTATAGCACTAACTTGAATAAACACATGATGTCAAAACAAAAGAGAATGTGTTTTAATTTAAATCTATCAAGTGATGAGCACTATCATTGTATCTCTTAAAGTATCCTTGGGTACAAATAATCCAGCTTGTTAAGAGTGGCAAGCTGGGCCAGATTATTGTGCGTATTTAAATCAACTTGATTGATACTGACGCTGAGCTTTGCACAACAAAGATTCGAATTGATACAATAACTTCATATTTACGGCTGCTATCACAACTTGAACAACCAAGACTTTAGATCCTTCATCTGATTGGACAGAATACCAGCAAAAAAAGCCATCAACACCCATTCAAGGATGTTGAAGCAACTCTCTTTCTAGGTTACACTTTTTTTTTCTATACCATGAATTTCGTGTACAGTAACTTGTACAAACACTCGCAATACCAATGCAAGATATCACCCAACAGCTACTACTTTGCCAATGCACAAGAGAACCGACTTGTGATTAGGAGAAACACAACAGACATGACCGTGGTCCAAGTGCACGAAACACGCCGGCCGATTGATTACATACAATGGGCACCCGATTCACAGCACATTCTCTGCGTCAATTTCGAGCATCATCGAGTGGAGATACGGTCGACGACGGACTCGGCATGGCAGGCATCCATCTCAGAGCAGGCGTTTCCGTTTGTTCGCGTGCGATGGAGTCCTGATTCAAAGAACATCATTTGTGTGGCAGAATTAGAGGTAACGTACACCGCATGTGTAAAGCACGACACAGAGAGAGAGTATTGACAGTGTGTATTTGCATATAGCTGCGGATTGCCATGTGGAACCTATCGACATCCACCATGAAATTTATGAACCACATCAAGTATTCAGAGAAAGGTACCAGTTTTCCACTGTTTTTACCACGCAACGCACACACTCATGTGGCTGGTTTCATAGGCATTGAAACAAGTCCAGACGGCAAATATGTAGCGATGATCGAACGACGTGGAGGCAATGGAGATTACATAAGCATCTATCATGCAAATTCGTATATTTTGCTGCAGCGATTTGCGTTGGATCTCGTGGACGTAGAGAACATCAAATGGTCTCCCAACAGCATGTACCTGATAGCCTGGGACAACTGTCTCTATGTAAGCATACAGACACGACATGGCAAACCCCACAATCTCATCTTTATATGACAGCACAAGGCATCCGTGTACCGACAAGATGGATTTCTAGTAAAGTCCTATTCTGGATACGAGTATGGTTTAGGCATCAAATCAGTGCACTGGAGCCCAAATAGTCTTGTGATTGCGCTGGGCAATTTTGATGACACGGTAAAAGAAGCCTTCTTTTTTTTCTATTGTTTCCAGTCATGGATTATGTTCTTACTGTGCCTTGTTTCCTGACCAATTAGATACACCTGCTGTCCACCTTGTCTTGGGAACTGATTGGTATCTTGACACATCCAACCACATTGAGCGTGTCAGCAGAAACGGTAAAACGGTCGACAGCCGAACGAGCACACACACACACACCTGAATACATAGGCTCATCGTCATCATCTCATTGTAGAATGTTTTGGAGGAAGCAGAAGTGGTGGTATCCCAGCCGACATTTTCCACAAGCAAAATAGACTGTAGGTTGGACACGATAACATGAGGAGAGAGTATGGGAGGATTGACCGAGTACCTTGTCCTGCGTAGATCGATACATCATGAGACGACCCTTCAATATACCCTCCCGCAGACCCGACTACAACGAGTTTGACCCCAAGATGGGCATTGGATCCATGTCTTTCAGTCCAGACGGCTTGTACCTGTGCAGTAAAGACGACAAGATGCCCACTGTGCTGTGGATCTGGCAAGTGTCTACACTAAAGTGCATCCACATGCTGCTGTTCCGGAGGCCCATCAAACAAGCTGTGTGGAACCCAGCGCACGACCATCTCATTGCTGTTGTTTGCAGTGATGAAAATATACATTTTGCGGAATTGACAGTTGAAAACGAAGGCATTGAAATGATCCCAGTGACGGTACCTTTTGGTAAGTCAAGTGTGGGTGGGTGGTGATGTCCCTGTCTGTATATTGAATGTGTGCATGTGTAGATGATTTCGCAATCAAGCAACTGAAATGGAGTCGCAAGGGAGATGCCTTGGTACTACTAGATCAGCAAGTGTTTAGTCTGGCAGTTGTAAAGTGATTATTTATAAACTACACACAGATGCACATGTTTGCACTGTACACAATAAGGGAGAGTGTGTGTTTCAACGGTATCACGTGTTTTTTAGCTTCTTGTTGTAGTAATCATATGAGCACTCTTTTTTTTTTTTTTTTCTCTTTTTCTTTTTGCTATTATTGCTACTGATAAAAACAAATGGGACAATCTTCATCGTCGTCAGCAGCATCGCATACGAACACAGCAGCGTCCTCTACAAGGCATGACAATGCATCCACTCGGACATTACACTCGACTTCGATGCACTCGCAGCAGCAACGGCCCGTGTCGTTCTTTAGAAGAATATCAAATCGACTTCATGTAGCACATCCCACACGACGGTTTGGAAGGCCCAGCAGACAGAACAACATTCAGCACCGCTCTTCCTCGCAGCACCCGCATCAGCACCACCGTCGCCATCACCAGCACCACACATCAGCGTCATCTACCACGTCCAGCGTACGCCGAGCAACACAAGAAGCCACCAGACAGGCAGCAGCAGTAACTGGGCCACCGACGAGCAGCTTCTTGGTGCACTCTGCTTCATCCACCTCCACATCGCCACCTCCACCACCGCCTGTGCCGCTCAATAGCAGTCGAAACAGCATCATTTCGTCATCAGATGCGTCGTACCTCAACGAACTACTGTCCTCTGCAGTGTTTAGAGACAACAATAGCGTGCATTCATCAAGCCAAGAACAGCAGCAGCAGCAGCAGCAGCAGCAGCAGCAGCAACGCGGTAATTCGTTTCTGAGGTATTTGCAACTGCCGCTTCGCATGCAGCAGGACACAGCGAGTAGTAATACAACACCGCCACAATCATCAGCTTCCTCCACTACATCCAGACGAATGCACATTCTGGTCATTGAATACCGCACCAACACTGCAAATCCAGCAGAGGACACGACAACGCCATTAACCCCACCGCCTCCCTATCGCTTCTTGGGCTTGAGACGACCGAGGTCTGAAGTATCAACCACATCATCCACCGAAACCATCCAGTCCATGCCACTCTCCATGAACTCGACTCAAACAGGAAACCGCAATGTAGCAGCATCTCAGCAACAGCAGCAGCAGCAGCAACAACAACAAGAAGGTCAATGGATTGTCTATGTGCTCAACAACAGCAGCAGCAACACTGCCACCAATGCAACACCTCTACAAGCACTGTCTAGCTCCCTGGTGCTGGAGGACAATCCCAGTTACGAGGATCTGCTGTGGCTGACCAACATGCTGGGACCTGCAAGACCCAACACAACCACACAAGCAGCCGTCGATGAAGCCATTCCAGTAACACAATGGTCCAACCAAGACATCAAGGACGAGCAGTGTCTCGTGTGTCTGGACGAATTTGCGTTTAAACAACCAGTGCGAGTGTTGAAATGCCATCATGTCTTCCATAGAGAGTGTGTGGATCGGTGGTTGTGTGAAGCACACAATTCGTGCCCCGTGTGTAGAGGCGTGCCAGTCTAATAACACTCTTGTTGCATTGACATCATTTGAAATGAATCCAATCAAGCGTGTAGAGCATGGAAACTATTTAACCTTAATTTGAGTGCCCAGTATAAGTATACCAATAGTGAAAGGTACCATCATTCAGCTTGTAATGTGTGTGAATAGATTGTATAGTTGTCATGGTAACCGTACCTGATTGTAGAATATTCCGAATTTAAATCATCTCATCCTTTATTCCCCCACACATTTATCATATCATTTATCATATCATTTACAATATAATAACAAAAACCTTAATCGTTAAGACTAGTAATTTTTGATTACTACTGTGTGTGAACCTAAAGTTTCATCATCGTTTTTCCCTCTCCCCCCACATTTTACCAATCCGTTTGAGCCAATGAAACATTTGAATTATAGGAAACCATTCTATATTTCTTTTTCCAATTTTCCCTTTACAAGGAAAAAAGAAAAAGGCACTCATGTGAAATCATGGAGATGATCAGTTAGTATAAAAAGGGCAAGACAAATTCTCCTTTTAGGATTTCATCTTCTTTTTTATCTCTTCAATTACAACAACAACAAAAAATGACCATTTCTAATCAATCCAAAGTCTTGACTACAGACAACATGAATCCACTCATCAAGAATGTGGAATACGCTGTTCGTGGCCGCTTGGCTATCAGAGCAGAGGAAATCCGCACTGACCTTGAGCAAGGCGCCAAGTATCCCTTTGATAAGGTTGTCAACTGCAACATTGGTAATCCTCAACAGCTCAATCAAGCTCCAATTACATTCTTCCGCCAAGTTGCTTCTCTGTGCGATAATCCTGACTTGTTGAAAAAGGAGCATCGCAATTTGGTGTCTCAGCTCTACCCCACGGATACTCTTGAACGTGCTGAAACGCTGCTGCACTCCATCGGCAGTGTGGGTGCTTATTCCCATTCTCAAGGTGTTCCCCATATCCGCAATACAGTAGCACAATTCATCAAGGAACGTGATGGCTATTCAGCAGATCCCAATCACATTTACCTCACTCAAGGTGCTTCAGCTGGTGTGCAGACTCTGTTGAGCATGCTGACTGAAAACGAACACTCTGGTATCATGATCCCAATCCCCCAATACCCTCTCTACTCTGCTACATTGGCCCTGTATGGCGCAACCCCTGTGCATTACTATCTCGATGAGTCTACTGGATGGAGCCTGGATATCAAGCAGCTGACACAGGTGGTAGCCCAAGCCCGCAAGCAAGGTACAGATGTGCGTGCATTAGTCATTATCAATCCTGGCAACCCCACTGGCCAATGCCTGGAAGCAGACAACTTGCAAGAGATCATTTCATTCTGTTACAAGGAGAGATTGGTGCTATTGGCCGATGAAGTCTATCAAACAAATATTTACGAGCCCGAGCAGCGCCCCTTTATCAGTTTCAAGAAGGCATTGATGGACCATCCTGACGCAGAGGTGAGAGAGGGTTTGGAGTTGGTGTCGTTCCACTCTATTTCAAAGGGTATGATTGGCGAATGCGGCCGTCGTGGTGGCTACTTTGAGTGCGTCAACTTGGATCAGGGTATCATGGATCAAATCTACAAGATGGCTTCTGTTTCATTGTGTCCCAACCTGCACGGTCAAATCTTGGTCGATTTGATGTGTAACCCCCCGCGTTTCGGAGAGCCCTCCTATGAGTCATATACGGCAGAAATTAAAACTATTTACGATTCATTACGCCGTCGATCCAAGAAGCTGCAAGACTGTTTCAACAACCTGGAAGGCGTGAGCTGCCAACCTGCTCAAGGTGCCATGTATCTGTTCCCTCAAGTCACTCTGTCCAACAAGGTGGTTCAAGAAGCCAAGAAGGCCAACATTGCCCCTGACGCCTACTACTCGCATGCCATGTTGGAAGCTACTGGTGTTTGCGTGGTTCCTGGTAAGTTATTTTTCCCACGAGGTAGAACCGCAGATCAAATGCTAATGTTATACACTATGAATAGGTTCCGGTTTCGGGCAAAAGGATAATACATGGCATTTCAGATCCACCTTTTTACCAGAGGAGCACTTGTTTGACAAGTTTTGCTCAGATCTTGAAAAGTTCCATCATCAATTCCTCAAAGACCATAGAGATTAAATCGCCATATAGCTTCTTATTACCTTCTTGTCGTATATACTCTTTTTTTTTTTTTTTTTCTTCTTCTTCTTCTTTCTTCCTTGTTACATAAATATTTTATACCTCATTCTCAATTTTCTTTAAACAGCTCGTCTTTTGTAATTCACACGCTGAAGCCTGGTATTATATTTAGCTTGTTTAAAATATAGATTTAACCTTTAGAGGATATCAAAAGATAATGAGGGGCATTGTATTACAAGGCTTCTGTAGTACCTCAGATGTAACGGTTACCCCACAACATCGGATCATCATTTAGTAGGCCCCTTGTGCATGTCTTGTAGAAAGTCGAGACCTAGTCGACATTTTGTAATGTGTCGCATGTGCACTTGCATGTACGATCATTGCTCCTGAGGCAGCATCAATGATTGTCAGTTTCATTTACAAGAGCAACATTATTACGAATTCAGCCCATGCACATGCTTGAAAACGCAATCCAGCGTCTCATCTATCAAATCATAATAAAAGGTGATGTAGTTTTCTCTAGTAATTTTGCTTTTCAAGGGGCATAGATACCGCACAATTGCAGTTTTGCCATTTTACCGAGCACATGCGAATTATTTGAAGAAGCTCGCTTGTCAAAGTAGTGGTGGTTGATACCAAGGCTTGAAATGTTGTTCAAATCACAGTGAATTTTATTACTGCCAATGCTACATTTGGTTACTGAGGTTTGGGTTCTTTGAGGCTGTTTCAGAGGTGGTCATACACATTGAATACACCCTATAGCGGCAATGAGTTTGGTGCTCCCGCCTATTTTGCAGTGAAAATTAGGACCAAGTATGTCAGGCTGCTCTTTTTCTTGTCAAGATTGATTTCCTCGGCTTTTCATTTTGTACATGAATCTGCGATACCTTTTTTCAAGAGATGCTCTCGTGGTGGATACTGGCATTCGAAAGATGGACAGTAATAGTTGGGGTCATGCGAGCCAGGTGTTTTTGATAGTGATACAGCATGTTGGCAGTATTCATATGTTGCGAATGTGTTTCCTATACTTGGCTTGTTGTATAGAGGCTGCTTTGAATGAACGGTAACAATGAAAGTTGGGATCATGAGAATCAGTAATCACATCATTAAATGGGCCATCTCGTTTCTTTTTCAAAAACATAAGATGCGTATGTGTGTGGATCAAATGTTTCGGTAACTTTGGCAAAAGTTATTTAGGTCATTGATATTCGGTTACAAATTCGCGTGGACAATGATAGATTTATTAATGCATTTGGCATTGTGAACTGGCCCACGATGGTTTATCACTAAATCAAGATTGCCAAGCTTCATCTTGCATTGGCGGAAGTGACAAAAGTGGCTTCTGTTCCTTGGTTTCTTGCAATGGGTCATGCCAATGATGTACTATGTCCCTTTTTTTTTTCTCAAGCAAGTGTTGTGTATATCAGTGGTATACCTAATTCTTCACTTTTCAATAATGTGTCTCTTTGCTTGATATGAGCATCAATCAATTCGAATTAGAGTTACATCTCATATCGTCGTTCAATCCTGTGCATATGAGGACGACATGATGCTTGATAGATTGTTACTTTTGTCTACACTTACAGTAATTAAACTCATTTTATAAATATATCTTTACACACAACACTGAATCGAATGAAAAATTATTGTATGTTTGATTCGAGAGAATCTATAAAGAATTATTAGAGGTTAAATGAGTAACAAAAGACTGTATGAAGTAAAAGATTATACGGTGACTGAAAATTGAAACGCGAACGATTTACAGAATCACAAATCATGTACAAATCGACATTGGACCCTATTATAATGGCAGAAGAGTGAAGACCTAAATCATTATTCACAAATAAACCCTAAAAAACTACTAGACAGTTGTCTTTTAACATGATGTATTGACCAAAGGGCTGAAGCGAATTTGGCAACCAAAATAGCTCATATACTTCTTAGTAAGCGAAGGAAAAAAACACTACGAACAAGGCTGTCTTTTTTGGAAACAATTCAACATTTGACCCTTTCCAATAAATCAAAAAACCGCAGCAGTTTTGGCCTGTTCAATTGATCGATTTATAACCGGAGGTAGTTGCTATCGTGAGATGGCATTTCTCTACTTTTGACCATCGACCAAAATGTACAAGCAAGCTATTCAAGAAAAGATTGCATATACTAACTATTTAAGAGACTCCAACAAGGGTAAGCACTTCAATTAGGACTGATTGTCTTCTTCCTCAGTGCTGACTTGGGAACCAAACAGGAGCTCAATGCAAAGATTGCCACCAACGTGGTCATATTAACAAAAACTATTACAAACGCCCAAAGCATATTCCTGAAACTGCTCAGCAAGGTGAATTATTCAAAACAAAAGAAACATGTACACGCATGTGTATTGACTTGTATTCAGTTGGCACGTCTCTTAAGCGCAAGCAAACATTTGAAATGAGGAGTGACAAAAGAGCGGCAAAATAACCAAAGAGAGATTTTTCCAATATGATTTGCAGCGTCTGTGGTAGTCAAGGACATTCCAGCAGTAGATCAGTTCAGTGTGAAGAGCACAAGCAAAGCAAACGGGACATCTACACGGAAAACTTGGGGTCCTCCTATGAACCTTTTGTCATCAAGATTCCTTTCGGAACTTCGAACCCGCTGCAAACGGAGGAGCTGAAAAAGAAGGTTACGCACGCTTGTGGAAGCGTACGTCAGTTGATTTTCAGAGCACAGCTGTTTGTCAACTTTTACATCCTGTCTCGCCAACAATACACGCCTCACTGTGTATTCACAAACGGCTTCTGGTATTCCATCACCCAGTTGGTCAATACATGTAAGGTTACCAACCCCGACGCTCTTCCATTGGATTTGATGAAATCCTGGAAGGCTTTCTGTGAGATGTACCCGTCTGTAGTTCGCCCAGACTATCTTTATCAAGGTGAGGTTCAAAGCATTGCCTACGCTTGCACAGAAGTTGCCACAGCCTACCAGAATGCCATCGTGGAGCTTTTCCAAAAAAGACTGATGCAATACTTCCGCCATATATGGAGAAACATGTTCTCTGTAAGTGATATTTTCTCTTTCAGTTACGAAATCAGAAAAAAAACTAAAATATATTTAGGACATGAAGAAAGACAATATTGACAGGCTTGTCGAGTATTGTTACCAAAACGTTTGTGGAGGAACCCCAAAATGGCCGAGTAATCTGCTGGAGGCATCTCAAAAACAAATACTGGTACCTTCGCAAAGCACAAATTCACTTTTGCTTTTTTTTTTGTATTGATGTGTATCTTTCTCAGCTTTGTTTTAAACAACTATTGACTAGTTAAGGGCAAAGCCAAGCTGCCAGCTCGCACACTTGCCGAAAAAAGTGAAGAAAAGAAAGAACCATGATATTGACGATCCATGATGTTAGTTGCAGCAGAAGCTATCTCCCAAGCACCTCGTCTATCACGCATCGCCGATGATTCTTTCAAAGTGTACTGTAAGCAGCACCTAGAACAACTAGAACATCCTCATCGATCACCATCAAATCCGAGCCATTGCAAAAAGTTGTAAGAGCCAACCAAATAGATGAATCAGAGAGCAGTAGCTCTTGCAAAGAGAGTAAAGAGACTACATCCTGCCAAAAAGAAGACTTGAAATGGCAACCCACCACAAAGTGGTTAATGTCCTCCGTATGATAACCACAAACAGCACAAGCAGAAGACAGAGCATTATAACACCAAAAACGGTGCGAGACCAGGGACCAGAACAGACGCCACGAAGCAGGAGAAAGAAGCAAATGAGCAGGCAGTCGTAGTGGAAGGCCCATACGAGAGGTAATAATATCTTTGCGAAGGTATTGGCATCCTACAAAAGCACAAACTCACTTTTACGGCAATCCACTTGAAAGGGCAAAAAAAAAAAAAAAAAAGTCAGGTCTGCCAGATTTGCAAAAATTTTTTTTTTTTTTTTTTTTTTTGTATTAAAGTGTATCTTTATTAGCTTTGTTTTAA
>JAXQGS010000219.1:0-28270 GCA_037040325.1 Mucor sp. M7501 | reverse complement strand
GACATTTTTTTAAATATCTCAGGATAGACGCATTGGAATAAAATACAGTTTGCACATGCAAATAGTGCAATCACTTGACTATATATGGAACTGGAAATTCATGCCTGGTTGCATTGTATGATTTTGAGTAAATGCGACAAAATGGCTATTTTTGGGCACACATTTGGCATTTTACAGCTTGAGCCTCGAAACGTCTGCATAAATAAGCGCTCTCTCATCCTAACAGTCTTGATAGTATCCATTGTCTTTGGACTATAGTAGGTTTGTACAGAACTGAAATGCGCTTCCAACGGTACCACTATTGATGGCTGTTCTGCAACCTATACCCACACCGGCCTCTTTTTCATGTATTTTGAAGGTTTTGAAAGAGCATGATATACGAAATTTAAACTGCTCTACCTGTAATATAGCGCATTTAGTAGCCCCAAGAAATACCAATCTTTTGAGGTATTGCTTGAATCTGTAGCGTATGTCCTCATGGAGTAGCGCTGCCAAATATTTTTCCCCAGCTTAATTTTCGAAAAACTGATGTCCAAGGCCAGATCCTGTTCTACTGTCGCATACAAAGAAATTCTTGTGCACTGGCTATAGACATACCACGCCCTAAATTTTTTTCATACTCTTGAGCACCACAGAGATGTTTTCATGGTTTTATTAAGAAAAAACGTGTTTTTGCCACTGTAAAGTTTTGTTTGGCTGTAAAAAAGTGATTTTGCGAAGCAAGCATCGCAGGTGTCCAAACGCGGGCTCATTTTGTACGTCCAACAGAGGGAAGCAAAATAAACATAAACGGCATCCAGGGTTGATTTGACAGCTGTTGGAATAGAAGCGTCCAAACACTAAACTTTTTTGCAACCTTAATATTATATTTTACCAGCTTAATTGGTGGACAACCAATGCAGTAACTGAATATCCGTTTAGATGTTTAGGAAGCTCTCAAAATGAACATATAACAGTGGTAAAATAAACGCTGTAGCATCGCTATAGCACTTGTAACAAGTATTTCCTCCTTTTTGTAAAATGCACAGTAAACCTTTGACCCTATACCAGATGATAACAAAGCAAGTTATGATCCAGCAGATCTTACCGCAGTGGTTTCCAGCATTGTATCAATCGGTTTGCTATTTATAGTCAACAGAATATATTTAGGGAGCTTAGCCGAGCAAAAATATCTTTAAGAGTGATAGAAGCTTCAATGTCAATAAGTAGTACGCTTTCAATAAATTATTTAGGTTGTACTGTACAATTGCGTTACTTTAGCAATGCTCTCTTTCGTTACTGTTCGTTCTGTTGTTTATTATTTGATGAACCAAGTACTGTACATATAGTATTAACCGGTTTTCTGTCGTATGTTATTCTTATATAATCTAGTCTCCATTATTTGAGTCTAACAGCTACTTCGTGGCTCTTATATACGCATATGAAATTTCTTCAAGTTTGCTTTTGGAATGCATATAGAAAATATATCAGTATTGTGGCACAAGTGCATCGCATGTTTACCGGCTTTTGTATAAAGCGTCGTCTTTAGACTGTATATTAAGAGATCTATATAGAAAAAAGGGAATACATTTGAATACTTAAAAATAATGATTCTTTCTTATCCCGTTCGTACATGAATGTACGTATGTATGACATATCATTGTTCTTTGAGCAAATAGCAAGAAAATTACCATCTACGACCATCATGCTGAGAATTTGGATCAATGAAATTCGTTTGTGATTGTTCCTATTTAAAGTTTGTAACTTTCATCAGATAAATGTGTCCACCACCGCATGCACTGAGGAAAAACTCACGTCTTACACGATCGAAAAATCAAGCACGCTTACTTTCATCAAGCTCTACGGTCTACTATTCTCGATCTAGTCGACATTATATACAGTTCGACAGTATTAAAGAAACAAATGGTAACGAAAAGATTTTTCAGACGTATATTTTTATCGGACAAACACATCTGCATTACATTAGAGACACCAAATGAATCCCTCATGATCAATAACTGCCATTTTTCATCCACATGAAACAAATGGAATCAGTGTTTGGAATCCCTCGGCTTGTTGGCCAATGACATAGTTTGGGTACCTTTAAATGATTTATGAGTTACACCAAATGATTCCATTGATTATGGGTGGAAAAAAAGGTGGCTGCTGTCAATTATATTTCCTGGACATTATAAATACTAAATGCCTTCTTTAATATGTAAAAACCTTCTTTCTCTTTCTTTTATTCTTTTCCCGCATTCAACAAAAATCTAGAAAAATGGTGCGTACAACTTTACGTAAAAAGATTGTCATTGTAGGTGATGGTGCTTGTGGAAAAACGAGTTTGTTGATAGTATATCAAAATGGCAAATTTCCAGAGGTAATGTTTACATGAAAATGTGCCTCAAAAATCACTAAAGCAGCAGGCAGAAATATCTACCAACAGTATTCGAAAATTACATCTCTCGGGTTGACTTGGATAGCAAACCTGTTGAGCTTGCTTTATGGGACACAGCAGGCCAAGAAGATTACGACAGACTACGCCCTTTGTCCTATTTCGAAACAGACGTCGTGGTTATATGCTTTGCAGTAGATAATATGAACTCGTATCAAAATGTCAGGGACAAGGTATACATTCAAACCAGTTTACTGTCTCGCACCTCCCACTAAACAAACGAAAATCACCTAGTGGTTACCTGAAGTGAAGCACTATTGTGGAAATAACGTATCATTAGTTTTAGTGGGGCTTAAAATTGATTTACGATCGGATTCAAGCGTCACCGTTAGCCATCAGCAGGTATAATGAAATTTGGTTGTTCTCTTTCTTCAAAACTATCAGATGTTTAATATGTTATACATGATTAGGGTCTGAAACTAGCGAAAGAAATAGGAGCTAAATACGGAGAGTGTAGTGCAAAGGCGAATATCAATGTCAAGGATGTGATTAAACTCGCAGCTCAAGTAGCCGTTAAGCCAAAAAAGAAATTGTTGAGAAAAAGACACTTTCAATGTAATATATTGTAATTGCACTCCAGAGCCCTCTTCCGACCCCTGTTCAAATCACATTCCATAGATGAATTGCCGTGGACACTGACAGCTCTTATAGTACACTCTAGAAACCAACTAATTATAAGCAAACCATAGATACCATTCCATCAAATGATACTAATATCCTCCCCCTCCCGTACCCTCCATTATTTATTCATCTGAGCTGATCTACACCATTAAATAAAATAAAATGCGCCTTATCTCAATTCATTACAGTCATAATACTCCAAGACTTCATCAGATTTAATGTGATACCATCTACACGCTTTATGGTAACACTCTTTTTTTTTTAGCGTTTCCCTGTAAACAAGTGGTTTAATGTAATCCGGGATTGCATCCGACACCCGAAAAAAGTACCATTTTTGTTTTGATTCAGGGAGCTCTGATTGACAAAATCCAAGGGCTGCTTATATACAAAAATGGCCTTCATCATGCACATGAATCCACATGAAACCGCTCGCCATGCAGAAAGTCAAGCATACTCTCAAATGAGGGGCAACAGCGTGGCAAATCAGGCACACACTCTGCAAAAGCGGAGTGGATAAAGTGCTACAACAAACAACAATCAAAGTGTAATGTAACAACAACAACTGTAGGGCATTTGCAGGCAAGATGTTTGATTCCAATTTATTGAAAGCATATAATACAAGGGAAAATTAGTAGATTATTATATTAAGCAAGAAAAAAAGGTGAATTAAAGGGCAACAGGTCAAGTGTTGGGATATATTTAACATTAAATGTTGGCGGTGGTGGTGGTCGTAGTATTATTAGTAGTGGCGTTCGTGGGTGGATCATTGCCAGTATTTGGTGCAGCGTTTGCTGTAACCAAGGATAATCGAATCGCTTCCATGACGAGTATGTCCTCTAAATCCACATTGGCGAATGTATCGTAGATTGTATGCGTGCTCTCCTGCGATGAATATCTCTCCAAGTTGTAAGATGAGGATGATCGTCTTGCTGATCTCGAGCTTCTCTCTCCATTATTCAATTGGACACGTCTTCTGCGGGTTGTGCCGACAGCAGAAGATCGTCTCTCCTCCAACATTTCCTCCCATCGAGGTCTGATGGTGTCTATAGCAAGCATAGGTTGAGCATGTGTTTCGTCGCCCTCTATATGCAATCCACCTACCGACGAGAACCACATCCGGATCATCTCGATCCAATCTCCACTTTCTTCTCGGGTTCTTTTCCTCGGTGTTGCTGAACAGATCCAATCTTCTCTTCTTGAAAGCCGTATAGTGCTTGCTCCATTCTGGTGGAATGTACAATACTCCCAGGTCTGGTTGTACACAAAAGGGACAAACAGCAGGTACAAGCGGAGACGATGAAGATCTTCGGAGCTGCAGAAAGCATTCAGTGCAAATCGATTTATCACAGCATCTCGTTCTGTTCATTCTGGAAGGATAATACTAGAGAGCATGCACGTTGGATCAATACATCGAGTGATAAAATGCCTCGGAAGCCTCACACTCACCAAGAAACAGATGGGGCATTCAGTCTCATAGGACAGCTTTTTGTAGTCTGAACAAGGCTCATTCAAACCTGTGCATGGCTAGCTTTAGAGATGCACATACCAAATGGTGTCGAGGAGTAGAATAAGCTTACCTGTATAGAAAGGAGCTAATTGGCCTTTCCTGATCAAATGGCGAACTATGTTGATATCATAATCGTTATCTGTTGTGTAGATACCCTGCGGTACTAATGACCCATGGTCAACAGATGTGAGATGCGTTGTGTTGACAACTTTGGAACAGGCGTGCCCCATGAAATCTTTGAGTTTGTTAATTTTGTAAAGGAAGAAGAGTGTGAAAAGATAAAAGGACCAAGAGATTAACTGTGAGAATGTAGAGAGAAAGAAGGAAGGAGGAGCAATTAGAGTTTCCTGTTCTTGTGTTCAAAATCTTAACCTTTTGCACACCCATATGAAGAACAATAAAAACAGAGACGCAATGACTTGCAATAGTCACAATGATGAATGATTCCATTCTCTCTGCATGGTATCATAATTGATCGTATTGTTAAACATGTAACAGATGATAAGTTATATTGAAATCCGATACATTTCGCCTCTTTATCTCTCTCTCTCTCTTTCTCTCCCTCGCTCTCCTTGCTTGTTGAAACTTTTAAAAGGTAACGTACAATGTATCGGGGGGAAAAGGGATTCAAATCATCCAATGGCACTCGGAAAGAATTGCGCACAACCAAAAAACTCATGTAGTTCAAAAATACCACTTGCGGGGAAAATCCGTTAAAATTAATAAGGGGAAGGGTGTGTTGTGTACCGTAATGAGAAGTGAGTGAAAAGGCTATCTCGCTCTTTTTTTCTTCTTTCTTTTCTTCTTCTTCTTCTTTTTCTCCTTATCATTAAAAATGTCCACTGTTTCATCTAACAAGAACAAACCTGGTAGACCACCAAGCTCACTAAGCACGAATTTATCTGCAGTCCAATCTTCTGAATCTGATATGCTATCTGTATCAAGTAGACAACGGCAATCCAAGAAAGATGAGGTATGTTGCCATCGGGAAAGAGCTATTTAAATCCATTGTTTATAATAAGCAACCTGTTTTTTAGGCTATTCGCAAGAAAATTGAACAGGAATTGATGAAGAAGAGGGGTGGCTCTACACGTATCAAACAAACCAAGAAAATCGCAGGTACAGTGTCGGCTCTCCGACCTGCTCAGGCACTTACTGTGAGGGAGACCATTCTTGTCATTGAGGCTGCTCAATTGATGGCAGCAAAGAGAAGCGACTGCGTACTGGTGGTAGATGATGAAGAGCATCTAAGCGGCATTTTTACTGCAAAAGATTTGGCTTATCGAGTCGTTGCAGATAACCTGGATGCAAGGTACATTTCATGGTGCACCATTGCAGCATTTTGATTCTAACTGTTGATGATCTTCTAGAGCAACTACCGTAGCTGATATCATGACTAAGAATCCAATGTGCGTCACTGCTGATACCAGCGCGCAAGATGCTTTGAATCTAATGGTATCCCGTGGTTTCCGCCATTTGGTAAAGTATTCAGGGAAAAAAATCATTCGATTTAATACGGCTACTAACAGACAAAATAGCCTGTTTGCAACGAAGAAGGTGATATTTTCGGCTTACTCGATATCACGAAATGCATCTATGAAGCATTACACAAGATGGAAAAGGCATACGGATCTTCACGCAAGCTGTATGATGCATTGGAGGGTGTGGAACGTGAATGGGCAAATAGCCCTGTGCAGTTTGTGCAATACATGGAGGCATTGAGAGACAAGATGTCCTGTCCTGATTTAACCACGGTGCTTGATCAAGGCGGCCCTGTTCAAGTCAATGTCAAAGCTCAAGTACGAGAAGTCGCCAAATTGATGAAGGAACACCACACTACCGCAGTTCTGGTCATGGATCATGGAGGTTTAGCCGGTATCTTTACTGTAAGTGCATTGATCCAATGATTTGCATGAGATGTGTGTTTTCTGATCCGCCTTGCGCTTTGCAGTCCAAAGACATTGTATTGCGAGTCATTGCTGCTGGCCTTGCTCCCGATAACTGCTCTGTTGTGCGTGTCATGACTCCTCATCCAGACACAGCACTCCCATCAACAAGTATTCTGGATGCTCTCAAGAAAATGCATGGTAATTTTAACATTTAGTAATTTACCGCGTGATTATTTTTTTTTTAACTTTTTTTAATCAGATGGTCATTACCTGAATTTGCCTGTGTTGGATGAAGACAGGAACATTGTAGGCCTGATTGATGTTCTGAGACTGACATATGCTACTCTTGAACAGGTAACGTTGCGAGAGAGACAGCGTGCTGTACAGTGATATTAACATCCATGTAGATCAACAGCATCGAAGGTAATCAAGGGGATGGTGGTAAATTCTGGAGTAGCATTGCGGCAGGTGATCATACAGAGACCGAGTCAGCCATCTCTGATTCACTTTCTCAAGCTGCTAATTCACACATGTTTCAACCTTCTTCGCCCCAATACGAGCACTCTGCTCGCCTGTCCTCAACCTCTCCCATGCCTGGCCATGCTCCTACCTACACTGGTCTCGGTTATGCTGCTGAACTCACTCCTGCAGATTCAGCCTCAGTAGTTCACGACGACAACCACTCTACCGTTTCCTCTCACATCAACAACACATTCTCTTTTAAATTCAACTATGGTAACAAAACGCATCGACTTCGTCATGATAGCAGCAACTTTCAAGGTTTGCTGGAGGTTATTCAACAAAAGATCATGGTCGAGCATTTGTCGATTTCGCAATCTTACATTGCTGTTGGCAGAGAGAATGACAAGCACGATGAAGACTGGCTTACAGTGGCCTATCTGGATGATGAAAACGACCAGGTCCTGATGACTTGTGATTCTGATTTGGCTGATGCTGTGCAAATTGCCCGGAAATCAGGGCTAGATCGTGTGCGCCTGTTTGTTCATGATTCGCTTGCTGATGCTGTTGCAGAACAGCAAAAGTTACAAAAGAAGCAGCAGGAGGAGGAAATGGCAAATTCGAGTCAATTCATGACGGATGTGCCTGCAAGTCAACCTACTACATTGGGCCACCTATTGGCAGCATCCGCTTCGCCTGTAGTAGAAAACAGAAAACTGGAAGATTTGAGCGAGATTGCAGAAACAGAGGAGGAGGAGGAAGAAGAAGAGGAGCCAGTGAGTAAGAAGAAAAAGTCGAGATCAATGGCTTCCTCGCATGCATCGAAAAAGAGAGACATTGCTGCCGAATACAACTTGCCTATTCCTCAAGACATGCTCTTGCCTGCAGCCATTACATTCTTGGGCGTCGTAATTTTAGGTGTATTTACCATTTCCAAATTGACAGGTGGTTCTAATACCCGTTATTAACTTTTGAAATGTACAGCGAAAACATAGAATTAGACAACATGTATAAGTGAAACTCTTTCACTCATTTACCCCTACCCGCGCATAGTTATCACACAATATTAACATTATCCCTTTCCCTTATTTACAATAAACTTAATATTTCAATCCATAAATCAGCCTAAATCAGAAGGAATTTATATGCTTTCAATAAGCTTTGCCAACTAGAACGCCGAATAGCATAAATAAGCTCGCGCGGCACTTTATATATGATTCAAGAGGTTCAGGCATGATGGATGACTCTAACAAAGTTGCAAATTACCTTCAGGAATTGATAGCTAGGACCAGCGTGTGGCTCATGTCATAACAAGCAGTCTATCATGTACATCAGCCTGAACTTGGCAGTATCAATAACAACAAAAAGCCATCAAGAAATCAAGGAAATACAATTGTACATCGATTGGGAGTGGGGATATCTCTGTTACAAGTCCTGATTTGTAGCGTGCTACTGTAACGACATTTCTCTATATACGTTTTGTTGGGAATACCATATCAAGAACCGATCCACGATGAACGATACACTCATTAAATCAAATCAGCATATCTCACACTGTGCAGGGCTGATCTACGTAAGCATATCCAGTGATTATTTGACACTGCACAGCTTTAGAGAGACGCTAACCAGCATGTGCGATGACATGGGCCCCTTATTCAATATAGCATAGCAACCTTTTTCGTGTATCTTTAAATGGTTACGTTACTTTGCTTGTCCATCTTGAAGCGTGTATCAAATTTTACTTGTTTAGGGCATCAATATTGTTTATTTAGAGCTTACGGTACAACAACAAAAAGAGCGAGTTAAAAAACAGGCTCTAACCTTGAGCGAGGCTGTAAATAGTGTCTCCCAACAAACACTCTGTGAGTTGAGCATTTAGAGTCGTAAAACGAATATGCAATCTACACATCTTGCAACTTTTGAAACTCTAAATTTACATTTACACGTATTTATTAGGTTAAGAATGGAGCATTCTTTTTCCTTCGCCAGCCCATTTATAAGCTTGTCGATGGGAGGAGAGATGCAGGTTGTCACGCACTGACATTTCTCATCAACTTTCTTGATTTTAGTAATAAAAGCTTCTCAATACATAATATAAAAAAGATCACTTCTCTCACTATAAAACTTGTTTCATCCTCATGTCCCTTCCTATTCTGATAAATCTAGCCCCCTGTATCTGTAAATTCATATGATAATGTGTCTTTATTTCTTTACCAAATGTGGTATCCCGTTCAGGCAACTAAAAATGGCGGGCTCTATCAATCAATTAAGGTTTCTCCCTCTTTATTATTGTCAGTAGTCATTCTTGAAAAGTCTTTCCGTATCCCGGAAACGACTCAGGGTGTGATGATAGAAATTGTTGTTGGTTTATTTAGGCATTATATAATAAAAAAAGCCACTTGTAAACCAAATCAATTTATATACAAGGACATTGTATGTAAACACGACAGATATATAGTACAATCCTGCTTTTCGTTGCTTGATTCCTCTTTCTCTTCCTCTCTTTATCCTCTTTTTATATTGTCATTTGAATATAAACCCTCTTTTCCTTCACCACCTCAGCCCCTTTACAATATCCTTACAGCAAGCAAATCAAACACATAACTTAAAAAAACATCAAAAACATCAAAAAATACATAAATTCACCAAAAAAATAATGACATTATCCCAACTGCATTTGCCTCCAACAACAAAGCTACCTGCCATCAAACTGCCTTCGTTAATCTATTCAACTAGAGATGACTGGGCGTTCAACAACAATCAGCAAATGATTAGTTGCTATCCTGCATCACATATCGCTCAAACACACATGTCAACAGACATTCTGCTGCCCCCTATCCTACCAACAGCCTCTGCTGCGAATAGCTATTCACCACCGCCTGCTAGTCTGCCTGATTCGCCTCCGTATTCATCCTGCTCATCTTTATCTGTTTCATCGCTGCCTTCATCTCCCGATACAGTGCCTGACACATCTTTTAGTTCATGCCATGTTCCACAGCATCATACATTAGCATCAACAAAGGCCTCAAAGAAGAACGGGTGTTCTATTGAATCGCTTCTCAACTCTGGATCGGAATTGCTTGCGCTCGAAAGAGAAGATCAACTAAATCGATTGCCATCTATTCCATCACAAAAAAAATCAGTGACACTGCAAAAGAAAAAGATCGACAAAAGAAAGCGGGCTGCGGCATTGCCTTATTACAACAATAAAAAGCAACCGGCATTGGACGATAACCGAAATACAAAAGGATTGCGACTCTTCTCCAAGCAAGTATGCGATAAAGTAGCTGAGAGAGGCGTTACCACCTACAATGAAGTAGCAGACGAGCTAGCAGCCGAGATACAGCAAAGGAGCACTGTACCCGTAGATCAGAAAAACATTCGCAGACGCGTCTATGATGCTCTGAATGTCCTGATGGCTATGGACATCATTACCAAAGATCGTAAACAGATCAAATGGCTAGGCTTACATCATCACCAACAGCAATTCACATCACTTGAGCAGCATGATGCTGCTGCTGCTTCTTTCGACACCAAGCAGACGATGCTCGAACAAGAAATTCAGCAGGAAGAATCACGTCAACAGCAACTCCTTGAATCTATCCAAAAATCAAAACACGACTTGAATACAACATTTGAAGATTTTGCCCGATTAGAAAAACTGGTCAAACGAAATCAACAACAACAACAAACAGAGCAACAAACCCAAGTCGTTCATTTACCCTTTTTCATGGTATCGTCCAATGAAAACATTCACACACATTGGAATCATAGCAAAGAAGCCGTTTTGTACTCTAATTCAAATTGCAGCGTTCATCATGACATGGACATATTGGCTAAACTGTGGCCTTCGTTTTCAGAGACTCTAAATGTCGTTTCCTAAGTAAACCCATTCGCTTGTTTGTCAATCATTTCATTTCTATTTATTATGTCGCATACCCTTCCTTATACCCCCTTTTTGTCTACAGTTCCAGATCCATTACATACACACACACACACACAAAACATGCCACTTATTTTTCATCTTATTTGTATTAACATCTACAGCTTCCCCATCATTTAAATGACTTATTTGTATGCCACTACTCCCATTTCTTTCCTTTTTAATATCCAGAATAACATTGTAAACAATCAATAAAATCTATATGTAATTTAACTATAAAAAACTGCGTTAAACAAACAACATTTCTACCATTTTTCATTGCTGTTACCATTGGGAAAATCTTGCCTTGTTTACATAGCAACGGCAGCAGGCATACGCAATTAACATGACGTATTGCCATGGAGCAATCTCCCTACACAGGTACTACAGAAAGGCGTTGCGACTGTGCTTGCATAGAATAACGGGCAAGTACACTAATGCATGGATCATCCTTGCAACTAATCTGCATCCGTCATGCAAAAGGCCAATAGTACAAAGAAGTCAGTCAGGCGTTTCTTGCTGTATCCTCTTATTATTCAAAAAGATGTAAAACAGGGCGAAATCTAGAGTTACAAGCCATTGCTTGTAGATTAAAAGACACATTGTCAGTCAATCGGTTCAGATTACAGTAATGTATTAATTCGCTACTTGCTAGAGGTGAATCTCAATGCTGAATTGTAAGTCCTGGTATTTGCCTTGAACTCCTTTGCGATCGCATCGTTCCTGATCAGCAAATCTCTCACCTCTGCTGATATGTGTCTCAAAAGAGCGAGCATAACTTGATCATTTGCACAACACATCTGAAATTGAGGAAATGTCAAACTCGATCCAAGCTTATTGCGTGTACCTCTTGTGCGCATAACGTACTGTTTTGCTAGATGATCCACTACAAACCATCAAATCAGATGTTAATATGCGCAATGTTCAGTGAGCAGCCCTCAAATGCATTTACCACTGTAAAATCAACAGTTTAAATCGCTTGTATCTCGCCAATTAAGCGTGATATGAGCCTCAAAACAAGTGTAATCGTGTTCTACGACCTGACATTAGGTTAGGGATTGCTTTTCAGCGATTTTTTAGGGATCGAGTTGATCATCGATTTCTGGCAAATTTTGCCTTGTGGTAGCAAGGGAAAAATTGATAATTTTGAATGATGGACGTTTTCGCCTCGAAAATGAAGCTTTCTATTATGGTGTTCCTATGCTCAAAACAATCGTAGAAACGCATTTGAGCATATAAAAGTGTCTTGCGACCACTTCACTATAGTGTTTGTAGACCTTTTCTCCGAAAACGTGTTTTACATTTTTCGATAGTTACTCTTCGCAGACTAAAGGAATCACTCTAAAATTGATACCATTAAATTCCTCGCTCAATTTTACATGCAAAAGAGTAGAGAAATACCTGTTGTTCGAGTAGAAATATCTTGTGTAATTGCCCCTGAAAGGTTTTTGGATGTCCATTTTATGATCCAGAGGACCAGTGGACGACGCAGCACGCTCTAAAATTCAATCCCAGCTAATCCTGCTGCTGCTGAGAGATGTTCTGCTATGGCTTTCTGAGCTGTATCAACAAAGATTGGCCATATCTGATGAACAATAAAAGAGGTTCTTATGATTGCGCAATTCAAGTCTAATCAGATGTGCTATATACACGTATTTGCGACTTTATTCAAGCCCTGAAAACCATGCTATAACTCATTAGGTATCATTTTAATAATGTCCGAAATCCGAAATAGCGATTGTACCAACAATGCATCAATACAAAGGCTGTATGTTGATCATGCACCTCTCATACGAATAAAGGGGTGTGCTACCGTCAGGGATATCTACCTAAAATTCTAGCTTTATATGCATGTTGAAAGATAAATTGCATTGATCGATACGTTCTAAAAAGTATTTAAGCACTTTAGTTTAGCCTTTGGTCCTCTTTTCTCGCATCAATTTTCTAATCAATATGAAATACTTTAGCATCCTTCTCATGGCTCTAGCCGTCTTTCTGACTCAAGCAAATGGACAAGGGACTGGTAGCAAATGTCAGAAAGAGCGCGAACAAGCACTCAATCTCCATGTGATTGGCAATTTCATCCCACAGTGCGACACCAACGGAAACTACTATCCAAGACAATGCCATGGATCTACAGGTTACTGCGTATGCGTCGATACAAGCACTGGTAAAGCCATCTCTGAGCCAGTAGGACCTACAGGAGACCTTAGTAAATTACCTTGCTAAATGTATTCCTTACGAATAAAGTCATCGCACCTCATGAAGCAGCAAACATGTTGTTTGCCAATCAAAATTTACGTCTCTTTTAAAAGTGTATAAGATCCTATACACAGAGTCTTACTCTTTTAAGCTCGCAGTACTCCAGAAAACGGGTGCACGATAGCTTATTCAGCTTTTATAGTAATTAATGGAGTTTACCAAGAACGTTCTCTGAAAATCTATGGACATTTGTCGCCAACATGCAATCAAATGCTTAAAATCATTTCATGGCCGCAACGCTACTATATTAGTGTACACTTCACTATGTTGTCATTTGAGATTGAGTGAGCGACCATTGGATGTGCTAAAGCAGCTGCGAATTATATTTGAGATGACCCTTCAATTTCAAGCTTGCACTTATGTAAGCATTATCTTCTCGATCAAAGCAAGATGCAGATTCTTGGATAAAAATGTAACAAAAGGATGTTTCTCCAATCAATTGCAATGTGGGACATGTAGCACGGTAGATATCTATTTCTAGTAGGCGTTGATTGGAGACGGATAGAAAAATACAGAAAAAAAACCATGATGCCATCATGATGACCAGATTTAAAGTAAGATGGATATACACTAATAAAGCTGTAAGGGGCATTTGATATGGAGCACCCACTGACTGATCAGCATAATATGAATCCAAATGGCGTGTTTCTACATTATAGCTTTCTATTCTACCAATATGTGCACACAAAATTTTCCATCTGTCTCCCCTGTGAAACATGTAATGCGCGACGACCTGAGGTTTTTGAATCTCCATAGAAAGAAGTGGAAGAAGGGAAAGGAGATCCCTTTGAGATTAGTGTGAATACCAAGTTTGGGACCGTGCGGATGATGTAAGAGAGATGTTGCTGTGTAACTCATGAGAGATGGAGTAATAGGATCTGATTCAAGTAATCAACAAAAAGCAAATGTTTTTTCCCTGAAAATACGATACAAAAACGACATGATATTTTATTTATTTTGTTGTATCGGTCATAAATATCCAAAGTTTCGGAAAGACTCAAACAGACAGAGGGAAACAAGGTAAAAGAAAAGCATGGTATATACTAGTTGGATTTTTGGCGGCGGAGTGTTGCTGTTGGGATGATTAATGTTGAAAAGGGAAAATTTCCATTTTCCTGTAGAAAAAGTCAAAGCTATATAAATGGCCTCTGTTTTTGCTTTCTCTTGCTTTTTTTCTCTTTTTTTCTAGTACCTTATCGATTTTATATCATCTCTTTTCAAAATGTCCTTTGCTAGAAAGCCCTCTGCTGTTGGTAACGAGCGTCACCACCCTCACACTCTCTCCACTCTTGTAAGTCATCCACACAAAACACGTAAAAATCATGCCGACTGACATGACATGTATGATAAGGATTTCCAAGGTGCTAGCTCTGCTGCTGCTGCCAAGGCCATGAAGTCTGAATTGGCCAACTTGGCTTCTCAAATCCAAAGTGAGGAGGAGCGCAAGGTAAGATAAGGGTTTGATAACATCCAGCATGTCATCATTGACATTTGTCTAGTACTTTACTCAAGAAATGGACGGCTTCTACATGCTCTTCACTCGCTATCTGGACGAAAAGTCCAAGGGAAAGAAATTGTAAGTATCATTTCTGTTGGGGACACACACACACACTCTCTCTGTGTGTGTGTGTGAGCGACGGCATGGACAATGTTTATTTATTTGTTGCTCTTTAGGGATTGGGAAAAGATCCAGACTCCTTCTTCCGAGCAAATTGTTCCTTACTCCTCTATTCCCGAAGTAACTGATACCGCTGATCTCGAAAAGTTGGCTGTCCTCAAGCTCAACGGTGGTTTGGGTACAACCATGGGTTGTGTTGGCCCCAAGTCTGCCATCGAAGTACGCGACGGTATGACCTTTTTGGATTTGAGTGTTCGTCAAATTGAGGTAAGTGTGCTTTTTGCATGTCAGCGAGTCAGATTGCAGCAAACTGACACGTCTGCATGGCCCCTCTAGTACTTGAACAAGAAGAACGATGTCAGCGTCCCCTTCATCCTCATGAACTCGTTCAATACCGATGATGACACCAAGCGCATCGTCCAGAAGTATGCCACCCACAATGTGGACATCATCACTTTCAACCAATCTCGTCACCCTCGTATCAAGAAGGAATCCATGTTGCCTGTTCCTCGTTCTCCCGCCTCCCCCATTGAACAATGGTAAGTAGTTTCTCGATTGTGTAACTTGCTTCAAAAGTATTTTGAATTGGGGTTTCTAACATGGTACACGAAATATAGGTATCCTCCTGGTCACGGTGATTTGTACGAGTCCATCTACAATTCTGGTCTCTTGGATCAATTGATTGCTCAAGGCAAAGAATACCTCTTTGTCTCCAATGTTGACAACTTGGGTGCCACTGTTGATCTCAACATCCTCCACCACATGGTTGAATCTGGCGCCGAGTTCATCATGGAAGTTACTGACAAGACCAAGGCTGATATCAAGGGTGGTACCCTCGTTGACGATGATGGCCATATCCGTCTCTTGGAAATTGCTCAAGTTCCTGACGAGCATGTCGAGGATTTCAAGTCTGTAAAGAAGTTCAAGATCTTCAACACCAACAACTTGTGGGTCAACTTGAAGGCTATCAAGCGCGTCATGGACGAAGAGGCCATGGACTTGGAAATCATTGTCAACAACAAGACTACTCCTCAAGGCGAGAAGGTCATCCAGCTCGAAACTGCTGTCGGTGCTGCCATCAAACATTTCAAGAACGCTCATGGTGTCAATGTGCCCAGAACCCGTTTCTTGCCTGTCAAGTCTACTTCTGATTTGTTCTTGGTTACCTCCAACTTGTACTCTCTTATCCACGGCCGTCTCGTGGTCAACCCTGACCGTATGTTCAGCAACGTTCCTCTCATCAAGTTGGGTGATCACTTCAAGAAGGTCAATGACTTTTTGACCCGTTTCAAGACCATTCCTCAAATCTTGGAATTGGACCACTTGACTGTTACCGGTGATGTCTGCTTTGGCTCCAAGGTTGAGCTTCGCGGTACTGTCATTATCGTTGCTAACCACGGCGAACACATTGATATTCCTTCTGGTACCATCTTGGAGAACAAGGTTGTTACTGGTTGTTTGCGTATTCTCGATCATTAAGTACAATTTTATTCCCATTTTTCCTCTCATTCACCCTCAACAACACCTTGATCCCCTGCCCTCTTAAATAATGTAATTTCATCATAAAACATCTGCATTTCCTTTTTCGCTTTTGAAAAAATAAAATCAATTTCAAATTTATTGTGTCTATGAATCCATGGTCTTTTGAATCTTTTGCAGTAACACATCCATCTGCGATGCCATTTTGGGCTGGCCCTTCTTTGTTCTTGCCAGCATTTTGCTTCTCTGCTCGCTTCTTTCCTTGTAGTACTCTTTGCGGGCCTTCTTTTCTTCTTTGAACTTCTTTTGACGCTCCTCCTTTTCACTCAATGATTCCTTTTTGAGCTTTTCACGCTCTTCTAATTGTGCTTTGAATGGGTTGGGTTTGAGTGCTTTTGTGGATCGCTGCTTTTTTCGAGAGGGTTCTTCGTTATCACTGTCTTCTTCTTCTTCTTCCTCGGACGAGGACTTGTCTAAATCAAACTCTTCTTCCTCCTCTTCCACTTGTTCTCGCTCCAATTCAATCACATTTCCATCTTTATCAATTGTACGCTCGGCACCGAAAATCTGATCGACATGTCAGCAAACCAGCCACTTGATCAAGAAACAGGCTTTATTTACCTCTTTGACATAGTCTGGTGTATCATCTTTTGAATCCTTGTTGAGTTCCTTGTAATATTGGCTCTTGACTTGTGCCTTGTGTATAAGATCGTATTTTCTCTTTTGCTCTACAACAAGTTTTAGCCTGTCAATGCCATAAACTCATAGTGCAGGGTATCAGTCGTCTTACGTTTTCTTTGCAATGGTGTCAAGGGCTTTCTAGGCTTCTTTGTTTGAGGTTTAGGAGGCATGTTTGATGTAAATGTTTGTATTCGAAAAAAGAAAAATTTAGAAGGATGAATTAAATGGAAAGCCAGTCGTTTCATGCGATATGAATTTGCACCAACAACAAGCCACCAATAAGCTTGACATCTGGTCTCAAGCACTAATACTAAAGTGAGCTCTCCGTTTGTGTTTTCACACATTAGAAATGTGCATGAATCATCTAATGCGACTATCAGCAATTCATTCTAATAAAGACAAGTTTATTCATAGCGACCGCTCTCTGCAGACATCAACTCAATATCTGCGAAATCCGTAGCCATACTTTTTGCATCATGCGTAATGTATATCACATAAATAACCAAGGCTGATATAAACGATGAAGCCACAAAGATAATGTCTGACCAACGCTTAAAGTAATCAAATTCTACAGACTGCAAAGACGACGAGACCAAATATCTATGCAAATTGAACAGATCAGTGCTCCCATTTCATCAGCTCCAAGTTCCACCACTGTACCTGTACTCTGACGGTAAACTCATTTGCATCATCAAAACCGAACTCAAAAAGTACATGCCCATCATGTGAGCCACAAACAACAAGATGTTGCTCTTAGAAAAAGTAACTTTGAGCGTAAATACTCGAAGGACCCGAGTTAACAGCTTCAGAAACCCTCTTACAGATCCAAACACAATGATACCTGCAAACCAAAAGCTAAGCTGTTGAGACCAGAACACTGGATCAATCCTAAAGTCCACATTGTTTCTATCCAAATGGCTCATCATTACGGATAGCATCTTGGTGATGGGGTCAGAGCTGCCAGAGCGCTGTAGCAGCACATTGATGGTTGTCTGTGCAATTATTAGCCCTTGTTAAAAAATGCGGATGCTGTATACCTACCACGATCAGCTTGTAGACACAATACACGGCAAATATCTTGTCTACGACACCCCAGATACGACCCCTCCAAGTCTGCGAAAATCTGCTTTTGGCTCTACCACGCTCCAATTCATCCAAGTCAGACTTCATATTGACAGCTAGTCCTTCCAGTTGCTCAATTTCAGTCTGCAGCAGCCTAATTTCTGCACCAACGTGCCATGTTGGTCATCTGTGTATTACTGAAAGCCACATTCACATACCATTGTCGTCTGAGCCTGTTATCGATGATACAATACGACCAAAGAATCCACCATCGGATGTAGATGCCTTCTTCTTGTCTGATACGTCATCTTGGCTCTGCATTTTCTCCAGCAACGCTCTTTTGCCTTGGATCATGTCCTCGGTCTGTTGATAGGCGTGCTCTGCCACTTTGAAATCCTGCTCGCTGACATGTCTCTTGTACGACGACCAGGTTGTAAAGGGAGCATTCACCACACCGAATCCAGATAATACAGAGATCAGCGTTATCCCAATGACACTGATACGAATAATGCCGAGTTCAATCCATGATGTCGTTGCTATATAATAACCGCCTTTTATTTAGTACATTTTTCCCTGTTTGCGGAGATTGCATGATATAGCATGATGATGGTTGTCTTTACCTATTGCTGTGTATTGCTTTATCTGACTGAACAAATAGAGATAAACAGCCCAGAGAATCGTTGTCAGATACATGGATGATTTCGCTTTCCATCCTGCGTTGCGTTAGGTCTGATGATACACTCTTTCTGGCTTGATGAACCTACCTCTTGTTGTATGAAGGAAAGCATACAGTTGAAACCAAGGTATAGCCACAATGACAAGCAGTAGCAGTAGGTCGAGATTCAGCTTCCAGTACTGTGAACGTGCTCTGTTTTCGTGCGTGCAAGATGCTCAATTAGTTTTGATACGAGCTTCTGTACAAAAGGTGGATGCTGGCTTACGTATTGGAGAATAGGTTGATGATTTCACTAAACACAAGCAAAAACAGAGTGCAAGAGCTACTGAGTGTCAGCGAAAATAGCAGGTGTGGTATATACAGCGGATCTCTGAACTCTAGAGGTGAGGGTGCTTTGTAGTCGTTGAATAAGAGCTTTGCCACTCGAGTTGATCCAACTGCTAGCAAAACGGCTTGTATCGAAATAAAGATAACCGTATCAAAAGCAGCCATTTATGGAAAAAGAAGAGAAAAAGGGTGTGGAACAAGTATTGTATTTTAACTTTTTATTTTATACCCCCAAATGCCACACTCTTTTTTTTTTATACACACGTATTTACATTGATTGTTGCTGTCTCCATTCTACATAGTCGTCAAAAAGAACAGGCCCTATCGTGTGCATAACGTTGAAGCTCACTGTTGCTGAAAAACAAGCACACAAGTACACTTACATGAGGATGAGCTATCGTAATTGGCAAGATCTTCAGGTACTGCTATGCAGAAATCAAGTAAACTTGACCATTGGTCCTTGTTGATCACTTTGACAGGTTTCTTTTCCTACGCAGAACAGATGCCCAGTGGATGAGCACATGCCACATTGACAAACCCACTATCACTTACTTGGATAAACTGTGTGAAGGATTTGACGATGGGGTATGTGTGTTCCAGCAAGATGTGCCAAAGAGCAATCGCCATCTGAGCCCATGTGCATACGCTTTAGACCAACAGAACCAACAGGCTACACGACACCATGACTTACCTCTACTTCCATACTCTTCTGGCTTGCTGATTTGACATAGTTGAAAGTGAACAGGTATAACTGCTTGAATTGAAGAGGGTCTTGCGATACCTGCAGTTCCCAATCATGCAACTTCTTTTTGAAATCTGCTGGTGTCGTAACGCTATGTGTCGTACATTTTTTAGCACGAGGGGGGGGCTGCAATGATATATCAGCTATCTCACCTAATAGACTCCATTGTTTTGATCCACTGCTCTTTTGTGATATATCCCATCGTAGTTGCTCCCATCTTCCACCCAACAATAATAGGAATAGCCTAGAGAAAAAAGATGCGTCAGAAGCTGATCCCCCCTCGCTCAACGCTCTCTTGTCTCTCAAGCAATGCCAGCCTACACTCTCTAAAGAAACGCCGAGATCTCCAAAGAACTTTTGACAGCCATCAGGTGGTATGACATTGGGGTCGTCCTTGTCTGCATACTTTTGGAACCACTTGGTGCGTTTATCCAACTCTGTTTTTTGCTGCTTTCGTTGAATTAGCCGTGTTATCGCAGCATCCACTCGTTTTGCACAATGCACTTACTTGAGCTGTGCTATACAATGTATAAAGTGTGTTGGATAAATTCGTCAATCAAAGACAAAACAGGTGCAGAACCAGACTGGACTACTTACGATTGTTTCTTTTTCTGTATCTTTACTTTTCTGGGAAGCAGAGCAGCATCATTTGCAGGAGCCTTACGTTTGGGTGGCATTGTTATCACTGTTGTACTGCTCGTTTTGCGTGCGACAAAAGAGAGAGAAAAAAAAAAAAAGAGAAAGACGGCCGTTTGATTGAAAGATCAAATTTATAGCGCAAATTAAAGAGGACATGCCTCCTCTACGCGCACCAGCAGCGGATGTGAATTAGACGTTTTTGCTGTTGCAGTGGCATTTATTTCACATGTTGTTTTAGAAACGTATCAAGCAAAGCAATTGAAAATGAGTAGAATACAAATAAAAAAGGAAAGCTTTGTTATTGAATATAGTCAGTGTAGAAAGCAGACGACTAACGTTGCTTCTTTTGAGATGCGCCATTGGACTCTCTAATTTGCTGCAAGGTATTATAGACACGTTTAGCCAGTGCAAATATATCACCGTCGTCAGCGTCTTCCTCTCCCACTTCCATCTTTGGCTTCTGTCCTTCATTGATGATTCGCTTGATGGATTCTGTGATGGTCTCTGAGTTTGCTATCAAACTTAATAATCGCTCATCGCCACCGTCCAAAAACTGTTCAATAGTCCAAACGCCAATATGCTGAAACGCAATGTCTTGCTCCTCGGATAAGAACTGGATCAAGAACTTTTCAAGTCCACCAAACGGCAAGTTCCAGGCGTTGACAAAAGGTGTGTAATCCTTGACTGTTTTAAAAAGAGTTCAGCAACACAATAGCCAGAATTCATGCAGCAGCAGCCTACCTTTTGAGCTAAGATTGCCAATAGCAGCAGCCGAGTTGCCTTCCACTTCCATGTTGGAGCTGGATGTCAGTTCCACCAGGACTTCCAGAATGCCCATACTTAACAGCTTTTGCTTCAAGTCGTCGCTGAGAGCCAACACCGCAATGGCTGCGGTCATTTCTGTCTGAACACTGGCAGGCACCTTGTTGATCAGCGTCTTGATGCGTTCTACGGCACCCGCTTCCACGATGGCTCGTTTATTGCGCTCGGAGCTGGCAGCCAGATTTCGCAGGGTGGAGATAGCATGACACTGAATTTCTTCATTGTCGTCGTAGGCCAATAGTTCAATGAGGGGATTCACAAAGCCGCCATCGATGATGGGAGACTCGTTAGCAGGATGAATGGATATATTACGGATGCATGCAACGGAGGATAAAATAAGTGGTAGGAAGGAGGATTTTAATAGACGCAAGAGTGGAGGAAGGCCCTTGCAACGAACGATTTCCAGCTGGTATTTCTCTACAAATGAAGAAGGGCACATGAGAAGAGACGAACAAGGTGCTGTGTGTTTGGCATGGTGTTACCGTCCGACGCAAGGTTTCTCAAGGCAAGTGCAGCTTGGCACTGCACTTTTAAGCTCTTGGTGTCCATCAATGCAATGAGATACTGCACCAGCCGTGAGTCCGTCTGAGCAAGCTTTTTGCGGTTGCCTCCTGCATCAAATCGAGCCGCTTTAGTACTGTGGCATTGCTGACATTCTCATTGCTTACCATCGACTGCAATGTTGGATAAAGCGGTTGTACAGTAATACTGGACATCTGCGTCTGGAGAGCCGAGTAAGCTGATCAGCACAGGAATAGCGCCTGCATTCACTAGTTGTTGTCTATTTTCCTCTATTGTGATTTTAGTCGCTCTCCATGTTTAGCCCTCAAAAAGTCACCTCTCCCCCTCCCCCCTTACGTGTATGTGTCATGTTCAACAAGGCACCTGTGGCATTTCTCTGGACTCGTTGATCTTTGGATTTCGCTAAGTCCACCAACAAGCGCAAAGCATCCGACTTTGCAATCTTGGTCTTGTTTTCATCTGTGGATCCTCTTAAGTCAGTACATATACACATGTAGACAATGATGTGGAATTTACCATGAGTGGCAAGATTTGTAATGCAACCAACAGCGTTGCATTGGACTTCGACGTTGGGGGATCCCATTTGACGGACAAGCTGATCCAGTCCACCGAGCTTTACAATCAAAAGCTTATTCTCAGCTAGAAGCTGATTTAATATGCTGATGCGAGTCTCTCTCTCTCTCCACGTCAACCACACTTACTGTTTACAGCGAGGTTTCCCAGAGCAGCGCTTGCAGCTCGCTGGACTTCGACATCATGCGACTGCAGCAAGAACAAGATGGGGTCCAGTGTGTCACGGCCCACTTGACGGACGTCTTTCTCGGTAATTTCTGCAAATGCGAGCGCTGCTGATCTCTGCAAGTCTACATTGTCTGAATAAGCCAAGGTCGAAAGGGCTTGCAACGGCTCTCCCTCAAAAAAGTTGGTGTCACTGCGATCTATAAAAAGAGAGGCGATGATGTTGAGTCCTGCCCATGGTGCGCATGCAAGTCCTCACTGTACTTTCAAGATACTGCAACAGCTCGGCAATAGCCTCACGCTCGTTCTCTTGCAATAAAGGTTCATAAAGCCCCGTTCTACTGCGCTCTACACATCCACATGTTAGCGGTGCTGGAGGCCATCGTTTTCTGTGTGTGTCTTGTTCTTACTTCCAAAGCAGTTTGAGCAGCAGCTACTACACGAATTACCCATTTATCGTAGTGTTTGGTGTGGTTATCAAGAAGAAGAAAGAAAAAAAGACGAGCAAAAGGGAAAAGAGGAAAAAGGAAGGAAAAAGAAAAAATGTGTGCAAAAGGGAATCGACGACGACAAGCAGCTGAAATATGACTGAGATTGATATTTCTCGTTCTGGCTGGCTGGCTGGCTGCAATGTGTGTGTGTGTGTGTGCTTTATAGCCTTACATCATTCGTATGCCATGCAGTAGATTTGTCAGTGCTCTATGCTGGATCAGATCCTCGTCTACTGGCAGCAGCCTTGGACTTGGCTCGAGACAAGTGATTGATGAGATGCTTTCGTTTTCACTGGGTCTGGATCCCCCCCCCCTCCTTCCCAATCCAATCCAGAGGTATGACAATTACTCAATGGTAGGTTTCGGAGGTCCCTCCCCCAACGGCGTGGCAGTTGAAATATGGCGACTGTGGTGCATACTCATTGAATCTGTGCAACCTTCAATTGCTTTATGGATATCATTTGCACGAATTTAATTATACAGAACAGATGGCTTCCAAGATGCATTGCGATGAGTTCAGCCGTCAAATGGCTTCAGCTGTCAAAATACAAGCCAGCTGCTCCACATGCCTGACTAGTATCGTCTGGATATATACATGGCAGTAAACAAGTCGTCTTCTTTTTTTGTTTCGGCATTGTAGTAGACACTTTTGTAAATTGAAAGATGTAACGTCAGTGGTTCGAGTTCACTTATTGCAGACAAATCTCAGTTACCAAGGTGAGTGCACAACCGTCTGTATTATGAATCGACTGGTGAATGCGGCTTGACATGTCTGATTGTTCTGGTCATCTTGCAAGAGGAAACGACCCAATGAACGTCTCACATGTGTGCTTGTTGTTGATACATGTTTTAAGAGTACCTGGAATGTGCGAAATAAACAACATGTCTTGTGAATAACCGGGCAGATCAAACAAGGCGTTCCTTGACGACAGATGATGGTGCCAAGGATACAACAGCATTCAAAGGACAACCATACTACTTTTTTCTATTACGCTCACGAAGGGTATGCTAATGTAGTTTTTATTTGCACATAAAAGGAATTAAAAAAAGGGGTTTCAGAGGAGGATTGATGGATGTAATGTAATTGCTAGTATAATGAATGGATAGAATTAATCTTCCTTTGCTGCTGTTGTTGCTGTTGCTGTTGTTGTTGCTGTTGATGGTGCTTTTGAATCCACGGATGCCTTTTTGCTCTTCTTTTCCTTGACTGGGTCGAATCCGTACAGTGGAATAAAACTCTCGACAATACCGACGTCCTCAAACAAGTTGGGGAAGATCCAGAATCCACGAGGCAAGACGGGATATGTAATGACATAGAGAATAAGACGGACAATGGCGATACCGAAAAAGACGCCAACCAAGCAGAGAACAGCAATACTGAGATACCAGACACCCAATCGCAAGAAATTGGGCCACAGAGGGAAAAGCACACCTGCCAACACCACAGCCACCAGCGCAGCAGCACCCATATACAGCTTGACCTGCGAGCCCTCCCAAATCCACATATAATAGCCATCCTCTTTCACTTCCTGAACAGGGTTGGGCTGCAAGACACGGGGAGAGCCCTTGCCGCCAATGGACTCGCCACGGTCAACACGTAAAATGAAACCAAATTTACCCAAATCATTCAGCACGTTGAATGCCTCTTCGCGGTTTGTGGGTGTCTTGTCGCCCTTGGTGACCTTGGCGTAGTTGTCCTTCAAAATAGCATCGATACCTCTCTTGCCCTTGAAATACTCGAATCGTTTACCATTAAACACACCTTGTCTGGCCTTCAAGCCAGACTTCTTTTCGTCCTTGAGGTAGTTGGCAGTGTTCTTGTAGATGGCAGGAGCCTTGTTGGCGTCGTTGACTTGGATGGTTTGCTGGCCACCACCGCCACCGCCTGAGGGTCCGTGATTGCAGCCAGGTCCGTGTTGATGACTCATTTTTGTGTGTGTTGTTTAAAGAGGAAGAAGAAGAAGAAGGAATGATGGCGAAATAAGTACAGCCTCCCTTTTTGATGTACATTTTATTATCACATTTTTAGCCCAATCAAAAGTGGACAAACATCTAGTTCTTTTTTAATTTACTCGATGGATTTGAAGAGGAGGAAGGTGGTGCCATTGGTCTAAACGCAAATTTGGTTCTATAGGCAAGATGGGTGAGAATGCTGTTTCTCTTTCTCTCTTTTTGATGTATACTTACTTGCAAGTGGAGCAGACAGGAGACCATTTGCAGAAAACTAGAGAAAAGAATCAGTTTAGCCACTAGATACATATGTATCACCCTTTTGCATATACTTGCTTGATAAACACACCGAGCAAACAAATCCAATGTCGACAATCTTCTTGTGGCAAAAGCACGCAGCTCTGAAATCCACTTGATCCTGACTAGGTAGATTGAGGTAGTTGCGAGAATATCTGTCGGGCAAGAATGCCATCATCAGATACTCTAGTAACGCCTGCCGATTCTCCATTTTGACATAGACGCCTCCCGTAATGTTGGATGCCTGCTGTAAAAAGGCTGTTTCCTCTCCAAAGATCTTGCATACATCCAAGGGAATACTCGCCTTTTGTGCCGAGAAAATACAGTTCATCAGTGGGATATATTGATACGCTGAATCTGGAGATACTGACAAGACTAGTATTCTCGGCTTGATGTGGCCCTCGTCGTCGAGCTTTGTGACACGGTTGATGTAGCATAATGCCATTGACAGAGCACCGGTGATGGTGGGTGAAGCGCCCATGTCCTTGTTCAGAAAGCTGGCATCTGTGCTCGACAGCAGTTTCTGCAGGTTGGACACAATCTGATCTGTGACAATTTGAAAGTGGGGGTACATGTTGGCATTGCGTCGATTGCCGTTATTGCTGGTCGTGGCTTCTTCATTGTCTGCCAGTGGATACAGGATTTTACTGCGAGGCGGTTTAGTAGAGCAGATCGGCACTGTGGCTCGACTTTATCGACAAACCTTTGTCCAACATGGCTTGCTATCACTACCACCTTGTTGTTGTATTTCAGTGCTAAATGGGCATTGATGAAAACCAGCACTTGGCTCAATGCATTGTCGAGCGTCAGTGGCACCTGCGCATTAGACGAGTCTTCCCAAGCAAAGGGATTTGTATCCATGATAATCACCAGCAAATTTGAGTCATCTACATTTATAGAAATCCATGTTGGTGTTCGTTTCAGAGGGTCCCCCCTTTTGCAAGGAGATACGCACCTTCACTCAAGGACACGTCTTTCATTTGTAAGTAGAGTAGTGTGAATTGAGAGAGAGAGAGAGAGAAAAAAAAGGTCTAAATAATTTTTTCCAAGGTGTAAAATGGAGTTCAAATACGGGCATCCCCATTATGCCTTTTGCTGGTTGATTCAATCTCTCCTCTATCACAGTGCGTAGTAGTCTTGTCCGCAGTGAGTTTACTTACCTGCCAGAGAGGTTCAGCCTCTGCCACATCATAGACTCTCATTGAATGGCATTTGCCTGGTTGCCAACAAGATGCATGCCACTCAAAGTGGTCCCATGTTACCATATCAATGTGCCGTTATGGATGAGCTTGGAATCAATCAGGCAGCCAACAACGCTGTGACGAGGAAGAAGGAGGAGGAGGGAGCAAGAGGAGGAGATTTAAGCTTCGCTCAAGACGGGCAAAAGCAATTAATTTGATCTTCTTTCATATTCCATACACTCATCAAAAATGGATGACCCCAACGCTGACACCGAGTGGTAATATTAGTATAGGTGTGTGCTCTTTTTAGTACGAAATGTACTAAATACCGTTCATCGCAGGAACGACATCTTACGCGCCAAGGGTATCTTGCCTCCCAAAGACGAAAAAAAGGACGATGAGCTTGAGGATGCCTTTGTCGATATGGTCAGAGCCAGACAAACCAAGCTGGATAGTCTTGACAACAAGGATCTGGATGAATTGGACGAGTTGGAGGATTTGGAAGACGATCAAATTTTGAATGAATATAGGTACAGTGTGTGTGTGCCAGAGAAACTTTTGGATGCAGCCATGTATTGACATGGAAACAGACACAAACGTATGATGGAAATGCAAGCACAAGCTGCCAAGGAAAAGTTTGGTGAAGTCAAGGAAATTTCAAAGCCTGACTTTATCAAGGAAGTGACAGAGGCTAGCAAGGAATGCCATGTGGTCGTTCATTTATACAAGGACTAGTAAGTGATAGTAGTAGTAGTAGTAGTAGTACGACTGAAGAAGGAGGACTGCAAGACATTGACAGCTATTTGTGATTAGCATCCCTGCTTGCAAGTTGATGAACCGTTGTTTGTCTGAATTGGCTCTCCAATTCAAAGCAACCAAGTTTGTCCGCATTGTAGCAGACATGTGTATACCAAATTACCCTGATATGAATGTGCCTACTTTGTTGGTGTATGGTGAGGGTGATATCAAGGCTAATCTAGTAGGCGCTGTCCAGTTTGGTGGCATGAAAATGACTGCCAAGAGTAAGTGAAATGTCAGCTGGAGAGGATGGTTGCTGACATGTGAGATAGGTCTTCGTGCTATCTTGGCACAATATGGCGCTGTTCCTGCCGAGAAAGTGGCAGACGAGGATGATAGAAATCAAGCACCTAAAAAGACCATTTATCAATCAAGAGCCACTGCTGCTCTGAGTGATGATGACGATGAAAGCGATACGGATGATAGAGGATACTATTAGAAATAAACATTAGTGGAGCTTACCTAGAAAATGAGGTGTCAATATATTCTTGTTAGTAGTAGTGTATACCAGAGCTTTACTTTGAAAGCTTCATGTCCTGCGTTTAAAACAATGGAGCACAACAAGTGCACGGCACACTTGTATTGCGTCTTTCTGCCTGAAAATAAGCAACACACAGCAGCATGCGATTGGAACCTATAGTAGTAGGGTGATACCGGCATAGATTAAGCGTAGCGAAAGCAATTAGACGTCTATAGTGTCCTTTTACTATAGAAAACATAGCTACTAGGGCAAAACACAACTTTAGCTGGGATTGAATTTTAGAGATCATCATCCCAACTGGTTCTCTGGATCTCCATTTGGACATCCAAAAACCTTTCAGGGGAAATTACACCTGATTTTTATACTAGAACAGCAGGTATTTCTCTACCTTTTTACATGTAAAATTGAGCGAGGAATCCAATGGTGCTAGTTTCAAAGCGATCCCTTTAGTCTTTGGGGAGCAACTGTCGAAAAATGCAAAACACGTTTTCGGAGAAAAGGTCTACAAACACTATAGTAAATTGACCAAAAGATACTTTTACATCCTCCAGTGCGTTTCTACGTTTGTTTTAAACTTAGGAACACCTTAGTAGAGAACTTCATTTTCGAGGTGAAAACCTTCATCATTCAAAATCATCAAATTTTCCCTTGCTAGTACAGGGCAAAATTTGC
>JAXQGS010000218.1:0-29211 GCA_037040325.1 Mucor sp. M7501 | reverse complement strand
TTGATTTTACAGTGGTAAATACATTTGAGGGCTGCTCACTGAACATTGCGCTTATTAACATCTGATCTGAAGGTCTGTAGTGTATCATCTAGCGAAAAAGTACATTATTAAACTCTTTGTCTATTGAAAAGTGCAATTCTCTCAGAGAATTTCTATACAGATTTACCCAAAAAGGGTGCCCAATACCCAAAATCGATGAAAAAGCTGTTTTTGTAGCAGGTATTGAATCGATTGACTGGCATTGTGGCATTTGTTGACGGATTAGCGAAAAAAGGATGTCTCTCGCCCGACTCTGACATGGCCATCCTTTATATTAAAAACCACATGTCGTCCAGCAGATAAACAGAATTGATTCATTTCGTAAGATTCAACATTGCAAGCGCGAGCTTATTAGAACGAAGGTCGACTTTTTTCACCATAGTTTGGTGGGTGGATTACAGCTCATTGAGTTATAAGTATGACCCAAATTAGCAGTTTAAAGTTTATTATAATTCATCGTCAGGGATCAAAGTTGACTCTGTCTTTCGTAGGGTATCTTTTATACTATAAGCTGTCATTGCCATCTTGATGTTATCCTCTATGCCAAACAAATCAATAACTCAAGTCCATCAACAGCTCTCCTCCCAAACTAACCATATCCATTGAGGTTGTCCTGAGGCAGGCATTTCAAATGTTGTAGAAACAGCCGTTCTCCTCTGATCATGTCTAATTGTGCTCTGCATTGCTGAAATTTATCAATTCTGATCTGAATTGCCTTGACCCTGTTCTTTATCATCATGGAGGTTTTCACAGGTTGTCTCCATCCTCGCACTCGTTTGAATTGAAATCCCATGGCATGTTGTGTTGTAATAGCTACTTGATATGGCTTTCGCTCCACTATTTTGCTTGCTTTCTTTTGCTGTGCTTTCGGTGGCGTTGTCGGTAATGGCTGCGAAATGTTAATATATATTTGCATGGTTACATCAAATGAAGGCGAGCTACCTTTGGGATTTTCTATAGTCAACATGTTTAGTTGGGGAACACAAATAGACGCTATAGACCTACCACATATTTCTGGATGTATGCATTTACTTTTGACACAATTTCCTGATCTCCAGTGTTTCCTTTGTTGAGATAAGTCAAGGTCTACATGGCGTAATTTTAGATCATGTATACAAATGTAGTTGTAAGCTTGTCTACCTGCTCTGCTTCTGACATTAGTGCCAGTGTCTTTCTTCTCGATTTAATGTGTTTATTCGACTTGAATTGTTGACGTATTGTATCTCCTAAATGATCATACTGTTTACTAGATTTCAGCAACGATCTATACAATTCCAAGGTCTAAAATAGCGTATTTATGAAATTGTGAGCTTATAAAGCAGGCTGCTTCCTTCTTGTTGTTCTGTTTACTTTTAATCGTGTTTCTTGTACGAGATGTTTGTACATTTTTGAATGGTGGTAAAGAAAAAAATCTCGAAAAATGCAACTAGAGTCGTTGCGGAATGAAGTCTTTGTTTTTCCCTCACTGTGACACTCTTCTCTCTCTTTCTAGTTGAAACGAAATGCGTTTTATTTGCCATGTAAATGTGTACTAGTTTTCTCGACCATCATAGTAATCTTCGAAATCATCATCGTCATCATCATCATCGTAAAACTCTGCCTCTGACTCATCGCTATGGTCTGAATTCTTCATGGATTTGATGCGAGTCAATACATTGTCCAATGTCGACGGTTTCCGACACAGTTTACTATTGTTGACTGAACCCACCGCAATGTCTGATGTATCATCGTGTTTGTTTTCAAAGTCTCTTCGACCATAAAAGGAACCGCGATGTACTGATTCAGAAGGCCCTATCGATTGCCTTGCACTAGGATGTCGGGAAACTGGGATCATGATGGCAGGCACAAAGCTGTTGTGATGTGATTCTTGTTTGGTGAGCTTGTTGGATAGAATACTTATTCTCTCTTCTTCATCGCTGTAGAGTCCTTCTGCCTTGACATCTGTGTCTGATAGTGGGAAGGGCAAAGGGATTTCTTTGATGGCGCGATACTGGCCACAGTTGTTGAGGTGCTATAATTGACAGCAGCGTTAATCCACAAAAGAAGCCACATCATGTGAAATAGATATACCTCATTTTCAAGTCTGAAAAAGTTCCATTGTATTCTTCGATAGGCTTCTAGCAATGCGACCAAAATACCTAATAGTTGGCCATTCATACGTAGCTTTACTATGCTCAGAGTCCATGAGAATCGCAACAAGATGTTTACAGGTACAGCGGCATAATACGTCTATTATAGTAATACAAGTTAATCATGTGGGGTCACATGGGGTCTACATTCTAAAACGTAGAAGGATCAACTTACCCATCTGTAAAACACCAGTTCGTCTCTCAGAAGAAAGTTCTTGCTATTGGGGCGCAACAAGCCCCAATCCATCTTGATATCCCATGTGGATGTGTACATGGAATTAAACAAACATGTCATGATCCAAAATATCGTCATTGACGTAGATGCTACCAAGGCGTATAATTTGAGTTTCATAACATTACACACTTGACACTCTACTTACGGTACATGCGTCGAAGACCTGTGACAATGGCAGCCATGATGCTGCTAGAGTACTTGGCTGCATTTAGCAGGTGCACTCTTTCGCTTGAATCTCTGTATCTTCTAAAGCATTGCAGTAGACGCCACCAAGGAGGCAGAGAAGCTAAAAACGGAGCCACCCACAGCTGAGACATGTTGCAATTTCCACTTAGGTCAGTCCAATGCCAAGAGTACGCACAGAAAAAGTAAGATGATGTCCAGATAGAGTAGCTCAGACTGTTGAGTTCATCTGCAATGAAGAAATCCCTGAATTCCACGGGAAAGCAGTAAGACAGCAGTATACGCCCTATCGCTACACCGAGCCACTTGCGAGCAGAGCAGTACAGTATGTCAAATGGGCACAGCATGATGGCCACCAACATGACAAACAGTATCAAAGGGCAGAGCTCAGAAGGTATAACAGGAGAGAACCATTGCGAGAAGTCGGTGTAGATGACAAACGAGCTGACCAGAAGCATAATCACGGGTAATTCTGCAAATTGGTGATAATCTAGATTGTGTCTTGGATCCAGTTCAAAGATAAATTTGTAGTTGATTCTTGATCTGTGCCATACAATGAGATTGACCGAGAATCCAAGGCAAAACAGGATGGGAAGCAAGAAGCAGGCGTAGATTTGGATGTTGGTCTGTAGATTGGGCAGCTGCTTTGCTGTTTTTGGATCAATCGCCAGGTGGAATGCTTGTGTCAGCATGGGGATGGCCATGCCCAAAAAGATGCCAATGCGAAGTATAGTTGAATTGTGTTCCTGTAGAATGTGCGTTATTCAGCACTGCTGTCCTACCGTCATGCAGAGAATACAAACCTCGTTTTTCTCAGGTGCTCTTAATTTGCGCATACCACGTCTGCGATGACCATCAGCAAATTCGTTTATATACAGGTTCTAATGCGTGTAATTCAGCAACTTTAAATATATCATGCCATCTCTTGTCTTTTTTTCACATTGCATGCATACCTCAGTCTCCTTGATGATGAAGTCAAGATCAGATGAACTTGCCCAGTGATGCTTCTTCACAGCTTGTGTATACAGATCGCTTGCTTTCCAGCCTGCAATCTTGTCAAATTTCTTGAGTATCTTTTGGAAGCCGGTTTCGTTGAGCGTCTTGTAGGATCTGAGAAACTCCAGACTTCGATAAAATTCGGTCATTGCCTTCTTTAATCGATTTCTGGCGACATTGTAGCTGATCCTCTGATCGCCCACATAGTCAAAGTTCGGTGATAGTTCTGACAAGGTGTAGGATTGAGTGTGAGGATCTTGATATTTAAACCAGTTGTAGAGCCGGTGATGGCCGATCATTTCAGGGGGAGGTGAGCTAGCGTCTAGTTGGCTTGCCTGAATACATTTTAGAGTTTCGTTTAGTCATTTTTTAATATAAAAAAAGAAACATGTATAGATACCCCTATGTTCACTAGATGACGCCCGTACTCGGCTATAAACTGCATCTGAACCTTCAATGCGTCCAATTTCAGCCTAGATTCTTTTTCCTTTTCTACAAGTAGGGGCACGCAAAACGTATGATAAGTGTCAAAAACCATGGGGTGATTTTAAGGTTATCATTACCGTCATAGAATCTGGATATCTTGTCGAGTTCAAGGTCAAGTGCATCAAAAAACTGTCTCTCTGAGGCGCTGGCATGAAATAGCACTTGATCCAGCACAGATAAGGTTGTAGTTGAGCTTGGAAATGAGGCCTGCCGAGAAGATGGCCGATCATCATCATGTCTACTGCTAAATCTCGAGGAGAGTCGACTCATTATGGACTGTGGGCGCATGTTGATAGAGGGATTGTTGTAAGGCCAATAGTAGCTGTCATTGCCGTCTTCCAGCTCTTGAAATACATTGTCCAGTTGAACAGCTGCTTTTCTTTCCTTGTACTTGCGGAACTATGAGGAGAGACTGAGATGAGCCTCCTGTGGAGCATCGTGTAAATCATGCTCTTTAACCTACTCTTTCAACTTGCTTTAGCTTCTTTTTCAGCCCTTTGTAGCTAATATATGCTTTTCTCCATTCAGGCACACTTTGGCTCTCTAAATGCTTTGCGAATTTCATCTTTTTACAACAGAATTTGACACACTATATACACAATAATAATACACTGCTCTGTATATTTAATATATGTAGGTAACAATAAGATATTAAATATTAAGAATTAAATGTGGAGTGAGCAAGAAAGAAGAAGAAAGAGGAGGAAAATGGGAAAAAAGAGAGCGGATCACTGTTCCCCTTATTTATATTTGAGCAGAAATCTGGCTTGCCCGTTTCTCTCTCACTCTCACTTTCTCTGGCGCTTTGCCTCTGGCGCTCTCGCTCAGTTTTCTACTATTATCAGCCCACGTGTACTACTGATGCCTTTTTTTTTATTTACATTTTAAGTGTTGATTGTTGTCGTTGGTGTCAGTTTGAACCTTATATCAACTCCAAAACGCTTGAGATGTTGCACAATGTTTGTAACACTTGAAAGAATGAAATCTTGGTAGTAATTATAATACAAATACACAATTAACTGAATCTGGAGATGATACAGTTAAATGGCAAACATTTACTATATTTCTCCATCTCTTTTGGGTGGGCAAAACGCTCCTGTGATTTGTACATGTATGGCAAATAGTTGTTGACAATGGTGTATGCGACATTTCATGCTACCATGGGGCGATAGGTGTGTATCAGTGAGGTTGTGCTTGCCCATATACTTTTGGCACCTTTGTGCTTGATGATTGCGCTCTATAGTATCTCCTGAATATCACTTTCCCCTAAGGGTCGTAAACTAGTAGCTGGAGGGTTAACCGAGTACTAGGGCAGTTGGGTCGCCGACACATCACGGCAAATTTTAAAGAGTCTTTGCAGCTATTAAACTTGATGCAATGGCTATAATAGACATATAAAACTACTCAGAAGCATATCAAAAGTATATTTGTGTTTTTTCACTGCAACAAGAGAGCTTGCAGAATGATGAATTTAACAGGTATACATGTCTTTCATCAGTGTACCTTTCATGACATGACTCCGCCCCTGAAAAGCCTGTATTCACTGATCTTTTGATATATAAATACTAGTGCAGCTAATGCCGTACTTTGCTGTATTGATATATATATACGCAGAGTAAATCAAAATCTAGATTTCATGTGTTCAAGATGTAGATTTATCAAAAGAGCATGTTCATCGAAATCAAATTGCAGTCAATGCTGCAGTGCCGAAATGGTGCTGGTGCCGACATCTGGTGCGCTACCCAAGCAAACAAAGTGTTTGATCATCGTCTCTCTGCATACATATACCCCAAAACAATACTTGATTTACTATATCCATAAAAAAAATCACAGCGTAATGTTTGTTTTTTGCTGAATGTCGATAACGAAGAGGGGACTTTAGTTCCATGTGCAATTAGATGCAAAAGCATTGGATGTCGTTCTATGCTCAAAGAGCTCTGGTTCAGCAGTAAGATTCTAATGAAAAGGACAATACACATCCACGTTCAGTGGCCAGTGGTTCTAATACAATAGTAGATATACAAGATCCATGATGCATCGATTCTGAAAGATCCAGATCGAAGCAGATCCAATGCTTCTCGTACACCACGGTGACTGGTTAAATCACACATGCAAAAGAACAACAACAAAAGCCCCCACTCCATTGCCCTTTTCATACAGTTTCATATAGACAAATGACACTAAAAACGGACCGCGCCTTCTATAAAAAGACTCGAAGCAATACCATCATCAAGCTTGTGAGAGAACGTAAAACACAACAGTTGAACGCCATGTCAATTACCGCATCCATCTGATTTCTTTGATGCATTCTAGAATACCTTCGAAACGATATTCCTTGTTTGTCAGAGGCGTGCACACTAGCAAAATGCAACAACGCCAGTCGCCAAACAGCCTTATTAAGCTCGGCAGCAGACCACTATATTATACCTGACGCATCTGTATGTTGTTTGTTTGAATTCTCAATAATGCGCATGCGTTTTCGTACTGAACGTGCACTTTTTGATAGGTTATAATGCGATACTTGGAAATTTTAGAACAAGACCAAATAACTAATATTATTTGGAGTCAAACTGTTACTATAAACGTAACGTGCTATTCTACCTATAAATTTATACATATTAAATTTCTTTGTTTTATAGCTGCAGCAACACGACAAGTCAAAAACATACAAAAAGCTTCGAGAAATCACCAATGATTCGAGAAAGAAGAGCATCATGTTCTACAATGAAATATTCGAGGAAACCAAAGTTCTGCGGGCTCCTGCCGAATCAAGTGCCGTGCGTGATTGGAGAGCATACTGTCAATTGGCTCTGTGGTACGATGCGCATCTCAACCACACTAAAAAGATCATATTACTTTCTGAACTGGATCATACGCACGATGATACACCGAACAATGTTGTCGTGATGACTACTCGGCAGTACTTGGATACATACTACAAGCATGATGTTTTGTTACAGAATTTGGTGCATGTGTTGGCTGATGTTGTTTTGGAGGACAACGAGGATGGGAAGATTAGAATTGCCTCAAAGAAATCGGGTGGTCTGAGTGCTGTAAACACGGCTGTATCTGGCTATTCCGAGGTAAGTTGTGCTTATTTGCAGAAAACACACACACACAGAGAAATTCATGCGGCATTCTATCAGTACAAATCACTGGATGAATTGGAAGTGGGCATCAAATCACATCGCTATTTTTCAGGTGTATTGAGATGCAGAAAGGACAGTCGAGATCAGGCCTATGTGAATGGGGGTGGCCATCTTGGAAAGGACATATTGATTGTCGGAAACGACAATAGAAATCGAGCAGGTGGGTAAAGTGTAACCACGCCAAATGGAACGTTGTGCTGATGGTACCTGTGTTAGTGCATGGCGATGTTGTGGTGGTCGAGTTGCTCTCTGAAAACAACTGGACGACCCCATCAAACGAGATTGCATTCAGCAGCAGTAATGCTGAAGATGAGTATGAGGAGGATCGATTCACCAATGCAGCAGCAGCATCCACCCAGCCCACAGGCCGAGTTGTGGGCGTCTTGAATCGAAACTGGAGATCCTATGTCGCTACACTACAAGAGGATAGTTCGGTCGTAGGCGGATCTATTCACCTTGCGATTCCTTTGGATCCAGTCGTCCCAAAGATCAGAATCAGATACCAAGATGTCAAACTGATCGAAAACCAACGTATTGTTGTGCGTATCGATAACTGGCCCATTTCATCGCAATACCCGAACGGCCATTTTGTACGCTCGCTAGGCCTAATTCATCAGTTGGATACCGAAATATCAGCAATTCTAGTCGAGCATTCAATCTCGGTATCTCAGGCTAGTCAAGGGTTTAGTCAAATGTCCCTGAGCGAAATGCCTATTGATACCCCTGAAAATCCTTGGAAACCGGATCAGGTACAGGACATTTTTTTGCAGAAAATCAAATTGGTTTAATCAACTCCCTTGAAATTTCTGTTAGGATGAAATTAAAAGGAGAAGAGATCTTCGAAATCTGACTGTATTCAGCATTGATCCTCCTAATTGTCAAGATATTGATGGTAGACTCGGGAGACTACTATTGCGTGTCATTTGGATTGGATGCTAATGTTACATGCTAGATGCGCTCTCTGTAAAGGAACTGCCAAATGGAAATATCGAATTGGGTGTTCATATTGCCGATGTGAGTTACTTTGTAAAGGAAAACTTCATCACTGATCTAGAAGCGAGATCCAGGTAACAACTTTGAAAGGGGGAGGTGCTAATCAGAGTGCGATGTGTGCTAACATAGTCTCAAGAGGAACTACTGTGTATTTAGCAGACAGACGTTTTGACATGTTGCCATCCGTTTTGAGTGAAAGAATCTGTTCTCTGCGTCACAAAGTGGATCGCTATGCAGTGTCTGTCATCTGGACAATGAACAAGGACTACAAGATCATCGATACTTGGTTTGGTAGATCCATCATTAACTCAAGCTGCGAAATGGAATATGAACAAGCACAGCAATTGCTGGATGGAAAATCAGTTGCGACAGGCTTGGGTTAGTATAGTCTTGTTTCTCGCGAAACCCTAAGCAAGTCTTATTGACCCATGATCACTCTTTTCATTTTAGATGCATCCTTGTGTAAAAAGCTGAAACCATGCGTGGTAAAACTAGCCCAAGTACTTCGTGTCATGAGAGTAAGTTTCACCGCATTGCGTGCAAGACCAAACCAGTAACGCCATATTCAATAGAACAAACGTTTGGATCAAGGTGCTTTGGAGCTGGAAGGGTCTGAAATCAAGTTTAAAATCACAGACAAGCACGAAATTACCGATATGAATATCCTTTTCAATACAACACACACACACACATCTCTTACTAACGCAGCAGTACGACATATACTCATATCAATCCTTAACTTTTGCTTTCCTTTTTACTTCCCAAAGATAGCATGGAAATTCACGGTCTTGTGGCAGAAGCAATGATTCTAGCAAATGCTTCTGTGGGTAAACGAATCTATGATGGGTTCAAGGACGCCGCTATTCTGAGACACCATCCACCTCCCACTCAAGGACAATTTGAAAGACTGGTCAAAGCAGCAAAGAGCAGAGGGTTCTCGGTTGACTTTTCGTCAAACAAGGCGCTCGCTAAATCATTGGAGGCGATCACTTTAGGATGCAAGGATGATCCTGAGATTGCAAAGCTACTGAAAACAATGGCTACCATTGCCATGAATGAAGCAGGCTATATATCTTCAGGTCATTATCCTGTGAATCAGTACTACCATTATGGTTTGGCTTTGGAGTTTTATACCCATTTTACGGTAAGCTTCCAGGTGCGCAAGGGGTGGTTACAAGGCACTAACATTGCCAATGTCGCTTTGTAGTCTCCTATCCGTAGATATGCGGATGTCATTGCTCATCGACAGCTTTTGATGTGTGTAGAGGACCCTACCACTGTCACAGACGCAAAAGTTCGTGGCTCCGTCATGTTCAAAGATGCTACTATTGCCGATATTTGCGATAATCTCAATCTCAAATCTAGAGAATCCAAATTTGCACAAAGAGTACGTACTTTAAGCTACCAGGAGTTGATTATTCCGCTCTAATATATTGGTATAGGATTCCACAGAGCTGTTCCAAAGCCTCTATGTATTGCAACACACTTCTAATGAGACGACCCTTATTGAAAGAGGTGTAATTTCTGAAATTAGATCCAATGGCTTTTACGTTTTTGTTCCAAGGTTTGATTTTCCTCACAACAGGGTATAGTGCATAAACGCTAAAGTACATGTAGACTCGGTTTGAAGGGTCCTGTCTATCTCAAGAATAAGGATGGTCAACCACAGGTGCCATTATCCTTGATCTCGGGCAAAAATTCAGGTACCAAATTATATTTGAAGCGAGACCATAGAGTTACTTACATCAACATATATATAGACGAGACTATACCCAATTGCTCTATTGAAGCCAATATGCCTACCAGTATCTCTGTGCATTCTGCAGATTTACCACACCCTGTCGAGTTTAATCTTTTTGATAATGTTCGCGTGTCTCTCAAGCTTCGCAAATCGCATGCTCACCGACATATGGTGTACATGACATTGGTTGATCTAGAGCACGTTGAAGTAAATGGCAAGAAGGATGCCAGCGCGACCGCTGCTCGTATGACAAATACAGAGATGATGCATGCTATCGAGGTGGAGGAAGAAGCTTCTAGAGAAACGGATCCCAACAAGAAGGTGAGCAGCAGAAAGAAAAAGAAGAACAATGCCTCCATGTATCAAGTGCTAGAGAAATTTAGAAAACTGGCCATCATTGAAAGTACCAGTGCAAATGAATAAACTATCTTGCTAAGCATGAACTGTACCACAGATAATGGCAGCTTCAAATGACGACCGCCGCAACAAAGATTCTGAATCACACGACTGCAACGTTACTCACGAGTTCTCTATACATCATGCTGCTGAGCACTTTAAATGTGATATCTTTATAGTGCAGCCTGCTAAGCTTCTTTTCTCTCTCTCTTTCTCTCTCTTCTTTCACTACTTTTTATCATTGGAATGGACAATCAGAGGATTATCAACTTCACTTCCGAGACGACGTCTCATTCACCCTCATCCTCCAGCATACAAAGATTGAACAGACTGATCAAACAACATTACACAGAAAAAAGCAGCAAATTCTACAAGATATTCCCTATTCTGCTTCCTTATATTCATTACACCGATATCCCAACTTGCGCTTTGCTGAATTCATCGTACAATATTTTAGTCAAAGATAGACTATGGAACAACCCCAGATTCGATAAAATCGCATACATCCACGACGCCTTGTATGTATTCAACAATTTCCTAGCGCATTTGCCTCATATCCAAACAAGCACAGCCTCACGCATTCACCAATTGGATCTCCAGTCTATTCAAGAAAGCCTTTACGATCGAGTAAATCCCAAATTTCTACAGATTATCGTTCAACATTGCACCCATTTGAATGCTCTGAATCTTGAAAGGGCGGAATTCTTTAATGCGAAATCATTACCCAAAGGTCTGTGGACTTTGCCACATTTGACGCATCTCAATCTATCGCATTGCCCCCACGTCAATGACGAGATGATTGTTGTGATAGCGCGAGCATGTCGACAACTCACTCGAGTGACATTGGATGGACTTGGTAAACACAAGGGACAAGGACTAGCTGCTTTGGCTGCAGACTGTGATCAGCTTTCATCCGTATCAGCCAGATTCAACACAGCTATGGAAGATCAAGCCATCATAGCATTAGCAAAGTTTCGACACATCAGACTCCTGGAACTGGATATCACAGGCTGTAGTAAACTCACAACCACTGGATTCGCCATGCTGGCTCGCTATGCTGCACATTTACGAACCCTGTCTATGGCACAAACCAGCTGTACATTAGAAGATATCCGCAAATTTACATGTATACACCACTATACTGAATCGCTGGACATTTCTCGCCTCAAACAGATTAATCACGAAAAACTAGCCAAATGGATTTGGGAATCCAATTACAAAGAATTGAGAGCACTCACCATGGATGCCACAACAGCCACTATACTTGTCCAGTTCTCTCTACAGCCACATCATTTGTTAGATACCAGTATTAGAGAAGTGACCAACCTCAAGCTGGTGGATCTGCCAGAACATACACCCATGAGCTACCTGCATCAATTGACAAACTTATTTCCCCGTTTGACAGATATCACCTTTGTCAGGGCATACTTTGAAACAGATTTTTTGCGCGGCATGTATCGCACACCCTCACCGGAAGAGGAGAGCTCCATTACTGATGCTCGACTGGACGCATTCAATAAGACTCAGCGACAAATTAAGGCTACTGTAGTTAGAGAGAGAGAAGATAACGTTGATTGCAGCCTTTTAAATTGGTAATCATCTAATAAAACAATTTGATTTCGGGCATTATTAAAATGATTCGGCCCTTAGTTGGCAGTAAATAGGTGTACATGTAGCATATCTGATTAGGCTTGAATCGCGCATTTATAAGAATATTTTTCACTAGTCATCAGATATGGCCAATTCCTGTCGATGCGGCTCAGAAAGCCATATAGCAGAACAACTCACCGAAGCTATCGTTTGAATCCAAGAAATATACCTAATAACGAGGAGAGGTCATTAAATATGTATACTCAAATATCAGATTTCAAAATACAGCAGCATGTCGTTGGAACATAAAGGGTGTCGCCCGGCAGAGATTGAGCGTAGCGAAAGCAATTAGACGTCTACAAGTGTCTTTTACTATACAAAAGGTGCCTGCCACGGCAAAAAACGGCCTGGGCTGGGATTGAAATTTAGAGCTGCTGCTGCCACTGATCCTCCAGATCGTTCGATTGGACATCCAAAACCCTTTCAGGGGCAATTACGCAGTATTTTTCTACTCGAACAGCAAGTATTTCTCTAAAGTTTTGGATGTAAAATTGAGCGAGGAATCTAATGGTATTAATTTCAAAGCGATCCCTTTGGTTTGAGGGGAGCAACTGTCAAAAAATGCAAAACACGTTTTCGGAGAAAAGGTCTACAAACACTATAGTAAATTGATCAAAAGACACTTTTACATGCTCCAATGCGTTTCTACGATTGTTTTGAGCATAGGAACACCTTAGTAGAAAACTTCATTTTCAAGGTGAAAACCTCCATCATTCAAAATCATCAATTTTTCCCTTGCTAGTACAAGGCAAAATTTGCCAGAAATCGATCATCAACTCGATCCCCAGAAAATCGCTGAAAAGTAATCCATAACTTAATGTCAGGTCGTAGAACACGATGGCACCTGTTTTGAGGCCGAGATCGCGCTCTGTTGGCGAGATTTAAGCAATTTAAACTCTTGATTTTACAGTGGTAAATGCATTTGAAGGCTGCTCACTGAACATTGCGATTATTAACGTCTGATCTGATGGTCTGCAGTTTATCGTCTAGCGAAACAGTACGTTATGCGCATAAAAGGAACACGCAAGAAGCTTGGATCGAGTTTGACATTGCCTCAATATCATGTGTGTCAAGCTATGTTTGCTCCTTTGAGACGCATATACCAGAAGAGGTGGGATACTTCCCGTGTAACTCTTATATGCACTTCAGGTCCTCTGCATCTAAAACAATAAACACACTTCAAATACGCGCAGACGCCATATACTTGCACTACCTCTTCAAGTTTTAAGGTAATGCAAATAAGTTATAGAATTGCAAATCTTATTACATTGGTAAATCACGAAAAAACAGATGGAGTCATGTATAGTTAAGATTTTTTATTTACAATGATATATGAAGAGAGCTATATACACTCGTTATACAATTACCTACAATTGATAAAACTCGTTAATAATCATATCCAATACCAAGTTGTAACGTGAATACAAAAGAGAGAAATCAAATGTGCGTTATATAACTTTCAGTACGTTTGTAAACATTACTCAGCAAAAGCCTCTACTTCAAAATCTTATCGATAGTAGGACTCTAAGACGGCTCTTCCTATTTTTGATGTGTGTTGTTTTCATCCCGTTATAGAAGCAGCAATTGATTTCGTGTTTCTCTCATGTCTACACGCACATTGGACAAACATCTTACCTTAAGATACAGCCTACGAGCGCTCGCACCTCTTATCCTTCAACAAGTTGTACTGGAATCAAACTGTGAAATATAAATGTTAGCTCAATGAAATAATCACCAAGAAAGAAAAGAATCGTATACAGTGTGTCGGGAAGTTATACTGGCAAGTATCAACAGCACTCAGCGAAGCACTGCGGTTTATATCATCATGGTCGATAAGATAAAATGAAGACAATGTATGGTTTTCGTCATCCACAATATAACAATTCTTTCCTTTCCCTTTCATCAATAGAAACTTACCAAAAATTTGTTTGATAATTAAAAGAAAAACCACCATAGCGTAAAATTTTTCATCCCTTTAAATACCTTTTCGGTTCAAGGATAAATTTTTTGCTAAGCCTCCTGGATCAGCATGCTCTCACTACTGCTTTGCATTCATGAAGAGTGTCTGGCTAGAGGAGCTGTCAAAAGTGGATTCAATGCCATACATCAAGCTTACTCTTACAGACTCGGTGTGCTTGAGGATACATGCCATGCTTCTGTAGCCACGCAGCATCGGTCCGCAATGTTGTATTACTATACAATTCAACATATGAACATGTTTGACAGCTACCCCTGGCAGATGACATTTAGAAATAAACATTCGAACAAATTCAATGTATGTAGCCCAGTATTCACAAAAACAAATGACAAGAGATAAAATTATATTATTTAAAAGGTTTTTATTATAAAAATTAAAACAATCAACGTAGACAAACCAAGGCTCCTAAATAAAGATCTGAGGAATATGTTAATAAAACATCCATTTTAGAATTGAAAATAATAAAATGAAGAAAAAAGATGTTTGTCTCGTAACTAAGAAGACAACCAAATAAACTGCAATGAAGCAGGTTGGCTTCAACTCAATCGAGACGGAATCATCTTGGTCGTGCCACACCTAGAACAGGTGGACAACAGTTAAAATGATATGATTAATCTTCCACGAGTGTAACAGAGAACCATCATTGAAGTGAGCGCAAGGCTCGTTGGATCACCTGACATGACTTGTGGGATGTATCCATAGTATGGACATGAAAAAAAGAAGAAATTGTGTATATAATTACCTTTGGATGTTTACGCGAAACAAGAGAACATTGAATAAGGAGCAACAAAAAAGATTTTCAAAGCGTTTTATATACCTCCAGATGAGGTCACTGGTAAACCTTTTCGTGCGCTTCAAGCCACAAATTTTTGAATGATGCGGAATTACAAGAGAAGCATGAACCAATGTTTCTACATCATGACACCAACCAAACCCATCACTGAATACTCAGAGTTATACGATCAACATTCCAAGAGAAATGATTATCAGCAAGTACCGCTTCTAGAGGATGAATGGACTATTCTGGAGGATCAGTGAGTATATGGTACATGTTGGATTGTGTAGCTCCGTATTCATCATCGCATTTATTCAGGACAGAGATAGACAAGTACCTTCCAAAACCAAACACAGTAACTGTAACCACAGGGATAACAAATACACAAACAGAAACAATAGACAATTTCGAATCAATTGACATTAGTAACAGCATTTCCAACAAAAGAGCTCATATTATCAATGCAGGTAGCTCTATATGGGGCCTAGATTTCGTACCCAAGCCATCATCAGACAAACGCAGCGATCAGTATCTGGCTATTGGAGGCTACAATACAACGACAGAGCACCACTTGCTATGCGAAGATGTTGATGTGGATCACAAGTGGAATGCTATACAGATCTGGAAGTGCAAATCTTTGACATCAAGCTTTACACCTTTGCTGGATATGTGCATTTTACATGATTTTGGGGTAGTGGTCGACCTGAAATGGTGTCCATTCAGTGTATATGACAACAAGGTAGGGTACAAATGCTCTTCGTGTGCTTCTTTTGTGATATTCAGCGGATCATATGCGCAAGTAGAAATTGGGCATTTTGGCTGCCATGTTCAACAATGGAATAGTTCGAATATTTGTGGTGCCCCATCCGCAGAATGTGCACAAGAAAAATCAATCGGTACAACTAGATACTGTATACAGTAAGAAGCTACTTTAATTGACAGTGTAAGGAAGCTGGCTAACTTGATTTAGTCAAGGCAAAACAAGCAAGACTCGAATTAAAGCTACCAAACTCAAAGGAAAACAGCATTGTTTGCTTTGCTTGGGGCGGGTACAGGAAATTAGCATGTGGGACGAGATCAGGAAGCATCATCATTTGGGACATCTTGGGATCACTTTTACAGAAAAAAGACATCATCAGCGTAAATATACCAAATGCAAGCATGCTGGCTATTCGATGTATTGCTTGGAGATCCTTGTTTGATGAGGCTACCTTGTTATCGAGCGACACGGATGGAAATGTTATTTTGCATGACTTGAACGACCCATTTTTCCCGCTCAAGATATTCAGAGTAAGATGTAAGGTCATCATACCTGATTATGCGTCAAACGTACTCATAGGACATGTGCAACTAGATCCCTACGTTTGTTTGTGTGGGCCAGGATTTGGATCAGGATTTTTGTACGCAGAAAATGATGGTGTTGTGAGGCGAAATATGCATCTTACGATAAGAAAAGCTGCTTCCTTAACGTCGCATAATAGCATGGTGTGGCAGTGTGCTGTGAGTCCACATCATGGTATCATGGCTTCGGTGGGCTCAAGTGGCACTGCTATAGTGAAACCATTTGCTCACGACGACATTGTATATACACAAAACCATAGAGTATGTATGTAAAGAGGGATTGCAATTGTATCTGACATGGATGTCTGTATAGCCAGCCGAATGCACGCTTTATGAGCTGATGTTTGACGATGAGTCCAAATCATTCAGATACAAAGATGGATTCCAACCCAAGGTAGGCATCTCGATTCCATTGAAAGCTTAAATACTCATCGTCTACTCGATAACACTAGACAACGCCTGCTGACCGTGATTATTTGAATATCTTGCGAAATCCAATCATAGCATTACATAAGGTATGGCTTTCTTACATGATGATCTTGTACTGTTCTTCACACTCTACTATAATAGATTGTATGGAATCCAAATAAAAATGCATGCGGTTGGGTGGCATCGGGTGGTGCAGCTGGTTTATGTAGACTAGAATACACTGGTTTGTAGCAATTCTCATCATGACAAATTTCATATAAAAGCGGGAAAACTTTACAAGTGTGTTTCATACGCACACAGGCACAGGAATTCACACGAACATTGGCGCTGCCTCCCTCTTTTTTTTCATTTTACTCTCTTCTTTTTGTGTGTTTCGCTCACATACAAGTATAAACAACAATGACACAACAGCCCACAGTGACAGAAAAGCCATTTGATACCAACATGAGTCGCCATGATCCAAAGGCAGAGAGGATTGTGATCACAGAGGAGCACAAAGTATTGTGCCCTGAGGAAAAGGAGCTGAAGAGACAGGAAGAAGCTTTGAAACTAGTCAAAGAACTTCGAAGCTCGCCTGAATGGATCGAAACTATTTCTCACAACTATTTGACTGATTCTGCTAGAGAGCATTCGCTGACAGCACATTCGCTGCGAGGCCAGGATAAAATTTTGCGTCGACCATTGAAATTCTTCAATCAAGACAAGACAAAGTGCATTGTCATTTTACATTTAGGCGATCATTTGTAAGTGTGTTACCAACGTAAATTGGGGGGAGAGACGAGCTGGAGTGTGCACATTGTAGAAAAGCATATGATAAAGGACAACAAAAGTCGCTCTCAATGCGATCGTTATCCATTGATATGCTAGATTGTTTGTAAAGATTTTGGGTATATTCGGCATGTTGGGGCGTTTCTTATTGGATCTGGTTACTATGGTTACCTAAAGACATTACTGGATCACAATAATATCTAATGAAATCTCTCTTTTTTGATAGATGCGGCCATCATGGATACGTACACAATGGACTACTAGCAACATTGTTGGATGAGCATCTGGCATTTGTGGTATGTATATCATGAGCAAGCCATAGCAACGTATATTAATGGGATCAATGTATACAGTCATTACCCAGCTTACCCAATTACACAGGGTTCACGGCCAATTTAAATGTCGATTACATCCAACCTGTCAGACCAAATCAATGGATTAGTATTCATGGCGAATTGAACAGAGTAGAAGGACGAAAAGCCTATGCAGAAGCTTGGATAGAGACCATGCTGGATGGAGAACGAATGACCGAAGCACAATCTCTGTATATCAGTCCTCGACAAGCTTAACATTTATACATAAACTTTTTTGCCCCACATCGACGCTTTGTTTTTGTTTTGCAGCACCCAAATTCTGGGGATCTGAGTTTGTGCGATAGATAATACAATTTGTTAATGCTTTTAATATACATGGTGGATGGCCCGCCTTTTGATCTCAATGCTTAGTGGACTCTAGTTTCATAATTTGCAACATCAACAGCAGGCCCTCCCCGCGAATTTTGTATATAAAACCAGTGTCATTGCCAATTAGCCTTTCTCTCTTCTTTCTTTCTTGTATACATTTTCCCTCTCTCATTTAATTACAATCATGGATGTGGATAAGCTTCAACCTATTCCTGGAATCCCTTTCCCTGAATACTATGAACTCTTCATGGACTGGAAGACACCTGTAGCTATTGCTTCTGTGTATGCCATCTGTGTTCATTTGTTCAATCCTTCTCCTGCATCTGCCAAGCTTTCTAGAGTTGAAGCAAAGAACCGTGGTGAGGGTAATGCATCAAAATCCAGCAAATTCATGACAGCATTCGTCTTTGTCCACAACTTGATCCTTTCCATCTACTCTGGTATTACTTTTATCAACATGGCTCAAAACATGCACAAGTTATTCAACCGTGGCTCCTCTATTCATGATGCTGTAAGTATATATGTTGCGCAATACACAAGGGATTGGTGTTAACAGTAAATCATAGTACTGTGATATGGATAGTTTCTTGTGGAATGAAGGTCTTGGTTACTGGGGCTACCTCTTCTATCTCTCCAAGTTTTACGAAGTCATTGATACCGCCATCATCATCATGAAGGGTCGTCGCTCTTCCCTCTTGCAAACCTACCATCACTCTGGCGCCATGATCACCATGTGGTCTGGTATCCGTTATCAAGCACAACCCATTTGGATCTTTGTTGTATTCAACTCTCTCATCCACTCCATCATGTACATGTACTATGCCATGACATCTATCGGTCTTCACCCTCCTGGTAAGCGTTATTTGACCTCCATGCAAATCTCCCAATTCTTGATCGGTATGTCTACTGCTGTCTCTTATCTCATCGTGCCCAACTGTCTCAAGACCCCTGGTCAACAATTTGCTGTTGCTATCAACGTTGGTTACCTTTTGCCTCTTACTTATCTCTTTGTTGATTTCGCTCGCAAGACTTATGGTAATCGTAAGGCTAAGAAGACCGAGTAAAGTCGCTTCTATTCTGATTTCCTCCACCTCATTCAGTATTTGAAGAGAGGAAATCAATATAATGGAAAAAGTGAAAAAAGGGAGGAACAGAGAGGGCATAACACTTATTTATTTTAACCCATTGCAAACGTCAAATCTTGACATTATAACTTATCACATATCACGCACACACACACACACACACACACACACACATATACATATATCTCTAGATTTCTCTCTCTATCTCTCACATTTGCTTCTATTTCAATCATTTGTAATATATAATAAACCCTTTAAAGGCGTTTTCTTTTTCACTAAATACCAACTGCCTCTTCCAAAGAGCATGTGTTCACACTCGAGTCAACCCAATGATCGCTCAAATGAGGTTTTTTAATTTAAATTTGAAACTGAAACTGAGATGGGGTTGTGTGGATCAGGATGTTTAATACAATCATTGATTGGATATCGTTAAATTCAGGGACGATGAAGTACATTTATAACAATTCAGGGTGTTGATCCATAGGCGGTAAAAGCTGATGATGCAGACTAAAATCTACAACTGTTTATATGGTAGAGATATTCGTGGCCCTATTGACATATATTAACATTTCGCTTCTCAGCTCTATACTACACATGAAATCTCATAAATGAACTACCTGTAACTGTGGATCTTGTAGCTCCTTCTAGAATGCTTCAAGTCTGTATCAATCAGGGTAATTCATATTTACGGGTTACTGCGCGCTTGCAGTACCTCTTGTTACTCAAATATATGCAAATCACAGCGAAATTGATGTATATCTGAATCTCATTTTCTCGTGCTAAAAGCCATTCCAAGACCGTCAGAATAGCACCAAACAATTGCTTTCATCTAGCATTAACTTTCTGACACCTCTGCTCAACTTTTTTGGGTCCCAAAAAACATAGGTCAAACAAGCTTCAAAAGCATGAGTAACCCCCCATGAGAATCTCCAAAAATCAAACGATCGCCTTTTTGACATTAAAAATAAAGACTTCTACTATGGCATATATTAATTCAAAATGTTGATATCGATTCAAGGCAACTTCTGAAACCTTATTTGTGAGACCTTTATATGAAAAATCTCGACATCTTGGCCCAAATCTTCATTTCATATCTTCAGGCATTGCTCAATAAGTTTGTTCAAAACATTTAGTTTAGTTTGCACCATTGGATGCACCTTAAAAATTACTATTGAAAAGCTTAAGGGGGAGTGGGATAATCATCACAATTTACATAGTCAAGTCTCGCGAAATGGCCCAGTCAAGCGGCAATCCGATCAGAAATTGACGAATCGAGAAAAAATGTCGACTTGAATTTAAGCAGATTTTGGTGGTGGCAGCTGGCAATCTCAATGTTACTATGCTGTTGAGGGCTTATGAGGGCATTGCAGATCAAAAAGTACTATAGCTTCGCCAGGCTATTCTACTATTTTTTGTGGTTCATCTTCTTAATAGATTTGCTGGTAATTGAAAATTCTGAATGCGGACGCTAATGCTGATCATTTTCATATTCTAATTGTGTATGATGCCATCACCAGAATAGCATTCAGAATCGGCTGGTCATTCAACAGATGACAAGTATAGTCTTTAGTTTAACTTTTGTAAGCCTCAAATACGTACCGAGGCTATTGATTAAAAAAAGTGGCAAGATGTTGTTTAACGGAACCCTCACATAATGATTCGATGCTTTGACAAAAAAAAAGTGTGCGCCCCTCAGAATGTGCCTTGATTGATATATGCTGCTTTTTTGCCACACACACACCACACACATTGTAAGCCAAAAGCTTTAGAGAGGTAGATGTGCTTCTGGTAGCATGTTTGTATGATTGGACTTGATTATTCGGAAATAGACATGTGTTACACTTGTGTCCCTGTTGGATAAATTAGGCGAAAATTGACGCATCCATCTTATTTCAATGTTTAGAATTTCGTGAATGACTATACCAATCTATAGAGTTAGAAATCAAGTGATGCGATACATGAATCAAAAATAACAGGGCAAATCTGAATGAGCATGTCTAAATAGTCTGATTCACGATGTGAATAGTCTTATTTGTGATGCAAAACGCAATGAATCCCATAAACCACACAATGTTAACAGAACCTTATCTGCTCATCAGATTTTCAAACGCACTGTCCTAACTCATGAATGCTATATGTTTATATTGCTAGCTTTCAAACGGATCTCTTAAATTAATTTGACATATTACAAAAATGGCAGAAACTGACCAAAGTAGAAGGTTAATAAGGTCAATTTTGACCGACCATCGGAAAGGCATTTTATCTTGAGCAGCACTCAATAGTTCACAATAGGACATAAACAAGCTAGCAAACAGCGATAGATATACAAGCATTTGAGCCGTGTGTCATCCCTATTAAAGCTAATTGATATTATCATTGGTTTACCATAGAAAACACGAAATGCTTTGAATATGCGGCAATCCAAGTTTTTAGACTTTTATGGAACAGTATTCCTGTTTAAGAGTGGAAGCATTGTGGTGTTCAAGCTCAAGTGCCGCTTGGATTCCAGGTGCGTATACGTACTACAAAAAAAAAACAATATAAAGCAAAAGGTTTATTTTACCACGCTTCTTTCTTCTTTTTTCTTTTTTATTCATCTTGTGCTATATTCCAATGTGTACATCTGTCGCAGAAAACCCTGACCGTCAAGTCTTGCCTACCAATGTCAAGCCCACTCATTATGATTTAACTCTTCAACCCAACTTGAAGACCTTTGTCTTTCACGGTCAAGTCAAAGTCAAGTAAGTATCCACCCCAAGGAAAGAGAGGGAGAGAGAAAGAAAGAGAAAGGAGCATGTATTAAGGCGTACCTGTCGTTTAGCTTGAATGTCAACCAAGACACCAAATCAATCACTCTTAATACACGCGATATCAAGATCCACTCTGCTGTATTGTCCTCTGAAGGTCTCAAGACCGAATCAAAGTAAGTGTTTCAGGATATCGTAAGGAGAGAAAGGGTGGCACTAAGATGCGTTATCTGCACAGGCAAACTGCTACTGAAATCACCTACGATGACAAGAAGGACCTGGCTACCATGGCATTTGCTGAATCCGTACCTGCCAACACCAAGGCTGTATTGGATATTGCATTCGAGGGTGAATTGAACGACGCCATGGCTGGTTTCTACAGATCTACCTACAAGGACTCTGACGGCAACACTCAATACTTGGCTACCACTCAGTTTGAGCCCACCGACGCTCGTAGAGCCTTCCCTTGTTGGGATGAACCCAGTCTCAAGGCCACTTTTGATGTCACCTTGGTTGTTCCTTCTGAGCTCGTTGCTCTTTCAAACATGGATGTCATTTCTGAAAAGCCCTATCATGATACCGGTAAGCTTACTGGCAAGACTGAAGGCAAGACTGAGGGCAAGACTGAGGGCAAGACCGAAGGCAAGACCGAATCTTCAAGCTTAAGCCTAAAGGAAGTCAAGTACTCTACCACACCTTTGATGAGTACTTACCTCTTGGCCTTCTGTGTTGGTCCTTTTGAATACATTGAAGCCTTCACCAGCGGTGAGCACAACGGAAGACCTATTCGCTCTCGTGTGTATGCATTGCCTGGCTCTGTTGAACAAGGTCGTCATGCTTTGAATGTCTGTATTGCTGCCCTTGAATACTTTGCTCAAGTCTTTGGCGAACCTTATCCTCTCCCCAAGGTTGACATGGTTGCTATTCCTGATTTCGAAGCTGGTGCTATGGAGAACTGGGGTTTGATCACTTACAGAACTGTTGCCTTGTTGTTTGACGAAAAGTCCTCTTCTATCGTGTTCAAGAAGAGTACTGCTTATACCGTCTGCCACGAATTGGCTCATCAATGGTTCGGTAACTTGGTCACCATGGAGTGGTGGGATCACTTGTGGTTGAACGAAGGTTTTGCTACTTGGGTCGGCTGGTTAGCTGTTGATAACATCTTCCCTGAATGGGATGTTTGGACCTCTTTTGTCAACGAAGACATGCCTCGTGCTTTGAGTCTCGATGCTCTCCGTTCTTCTCATCCTATCGAGGTTACTGTCAATGATCCTGCTGAAATCCACCAAATTTTCGATGCCATCTCTTACTATAAGGGTGCTAGTGTCATTCGTATGTTGAGCTCTTGGCTCGGTGTGGATACCTTCTTGGCTGGTGTTAGACGCTACGTCCATCGTCACAAGTTGAGCAATGCCTCTACCAATGACCTCTGGATTGCTTTGAGCGAGGAAGCTAATGTAGACGTATCCAAGTTCATGACCTTGTGGACCAAGCGTGTTGGTTACCCTGTTTTGACTGTCAAGAAGGATGGCAACGAATCTATCAACGTCACTCAATCTCGTTATCTCTCGACTGGCGATTTGAACGAAGAAGAAGACGGTACTGTTTGGTGGGTTCCCCTTGGTGTTCTCTTACCCGAGAAGATTGAGCCTTACACTCTGACTGAAAAGTCCCAAAACTTTGCTGTCCCTGCTGATGGTTTGTTCAAGATCAATGCTGGTCAAACCTCTGTTTACCGTGTCAACTATCCCATTGAAACTATTCGTGTTCTCGGTGATGAAGTCAAGAAGGGCAAAGAAGGTCTTTTGGCAAACACCTCTGATCGTGTTGGCTTGATTGCCGATGCAGGCAACTTGTGTGTCAGTGGTGAGCAAAGCACTACTGCCTTCCTGGAGCTCGCTCAAGCCTTTGTCAATGAAGAAAACTACTTGTAAGTAATTAAAAGGCTATCAAGTGAATGGTTACTAACAAATACATTTGCATTTACTAGTGTCTGGTCTCAATTGAGTACTCATCTCAGCAAAATCCTCAGTGTCTGGTATGAGCAACCTGAAGAAACCCGCGATGGTTTGAAGGCCCTTCGTCGTGCTTTGTTCGCCCCTATTGCTCACAAGCTCGGTTGGGAGTTCGCCGAGAGCGATGACTACCTTACCAACATCTTGCGTGTTCTTGCTCTGACTAATGCTGGTCGCTCAAACGATGGCGAAACTGTGGAGGAAGCCAAGAAGCGTTTCTGGCAATTTGTTGAAGGTAACACCGATGCTCTTCATCCTAACCTTCGTGGTCCTGTCTATAACATTGTCCTGGGTGCTGCTGAGAACGAGGAAGAAGAAGAAAAGTTCTGGGAGCAAATCCTCAAGATTTACCGTGATGAAAACTTGCCTACCGATCAAAGATTGATTGCCCTCAACTCTTTGGGTGGTGTCAAGAGCAAGGCCTTGATTCAAAGATACCTTGATATGTCCATGGACGAGAAGGAAGTCAGAAGTCAAGACTCTCTCTACGTCTTTGGCTCATTGAACTCTAACCCTGATGCTCGTGAGCTTCTCTGGAAGTTCTTTACCGAGAACTATGAAGTGTTGCACGTCAAGTTTGCCAAGTCTTTGAGTTTGTTTGGATCTGCTATTCGCTCTGCTGTGGGTGGATTTGTTTCTCAAGACCGCATTGCTGAAATCGAAGCCTTCTTTGCTGACAAGGATACCAAGGAATATGCCCGTCCTCTTCAACAAGCTTTGGAAGGCAACAGAGTCAATGCTAAATGGGTTGAAAGAGATCATCAACTTGTCGCTGATTGGGTTAAAGCCAACGTAAAGAACTTTGCTTAAATCGTCTCAAACAAAATTATTCTAATGTGATTTCACATTCTATCTACATGTAAATAAAATAAACCAACTTTCAATACAATATAATTGCCCTTATTTTCCTTTTTTCAATGTGTCGTTTAATATGATTGTTGCTAAATTAAAATGCTTTCATAAAAGTACTATTTTTTCTTGATTATTTCCAGGAATCTTTGTTGGTCATCATCTATTGAGCAGTAGCAGGTTGAGCTTGAACAATAGAGTTGCCGAATTGTGTAATCACACCCTTAGCCGTTGTGTAAGCTTTAGTAACAACAGCGGGAATACGGGGATCAGCTGAAGGGGGCAAGAGCAAAGCATCCAACTTGACGCGAAGCTCGGTGAAGGTTTGGCGGGTGTATGTTGACAAGTGATAACGGAAACGAAGGAATTGTGCAAACAAGATGATGGGCACAATGTTCAGACTAAATGTCAAACTATTTTAGCCATCGCTACCTCCTTTAATCCCTTTATAAACCCTCTCAACTTACCGGAACAAACCCAAAATCAAACGGACGGCAATGACAGTAACTTCGGATTGAGCAACGAAACGCATAGCAGCGCCATAGTACTTATCAGTCCAAGACTTGATCTTTTCTTGAACATTAGCTTGCCATGAAGCGGGTGCAGTTTCGTTTCCACCAGCTGGTGCTGCGGGACGAGGGAATACATAGGGAATGATGTTGGTGCGAACATATCCAAGTGCATGGAATGCTGAGAAGGTGAAAAAGGGGATCAAAGTAACTATGCCGTGTATGTTAGCATGAATTCCCGCTACTACACGTTTATATACACATTACCAGTGATAGGGGCAGAGAAGAACCAGAAGAGTGCAAGCAAAAGGTATTGGGCGTTTTCGTCCATGACCAATTTGCGAGCATAATTGGCGTTAGGTTGAGGTTTCTGTGTGTGTGCGTGTGTTTTGTCAGTATCAATGCTATGAGGTCATATTGACCAATGTATGTTTATACAAAGCGAAAAACAACTTACGCCGTGAGACTTGTAAATAACAACACCATACGATAGCAAGGCGCCAAAATAAGCGAGCTTATAAAAGTATGCGTTTGAACGGAATAAAGCGACAGTAATGGCATATAAGATTGTGCCGAGAAGTGTCAATACATGGCCAGTAAACCAAGCAAATTGAAGTGTCTGGTAACAAACGGGTTGGCTCATCTGAAAGACATGCACCTCTCTCATCTTTATCTGTACTTACCTTGACAAGTGAAAGCACGCGTGCTTGCAATGGGGCAGAAGCTGGTGGAGCCATTATATGAATACCTTTAAAATGATAAGGAAGAAGAAGAAGAGAAAGGAAATTACGAAACACGCAATGATGAATTAACCTTTTAGTTTTTGGGTTCAAAACAGAAAGGTCAATTCATCGTCACCCTTTTATTCATTTGTGAGACATTCAACAACAAACACGTATACCGGTATATGGCAGCAGATGGTGACCATACAGTGAAAGCAATTGAAATTACCCGTGCTATGATAGAAAAGAGCCGTTTCCATATAGACAATCAACTGCTCAATACTGTCTATTTTACAAAACAACATTTGTCTCGCCCTCAAAGATATCAGACGCACATCCCAACAAATGTTTCTCTTTGCTATCTCTGTATGGCAATAGCTGGCTTTTGAAGTAGGCGATTACATTAACAAGTAATTACATGCATACAATAGACCGATTCTTGTTTTGAAGGAGGCAAAATGACGTTGGCTTGAATCGCATTTTATTCTCAAGATGCAGTAGGCATTAGCTTTCTCTTGCGTAAAAGGATCCATCACTTGCTTCAATGCAGAGTTCGTGGAGTTTCAAGTAAATGGTAGTTATATATGCACCAATGTCAGCGAGCAGTCTGTATAGAGCCCTCTGTAGTGGCAGGATTAATTTATTCAAAGAAAAAGGATATATTATATGTATAAGTATGTAAATGTAGCATTAAAGGTTCTTTTTTGCGTCAGATCTGGTTACTGGTTTTCTAGGAGGATCTTGCTTTTTGATCTTTTCAGGCTCTGTGTCCTTGCTCTCTGTGGTCAACTTGTCCAACACTTCAGCAAGAGCATCCACCTCCTTGTCTTCTTTTTGCTCAATGACATCCTCCTTTTCCTTCTCTGCGGCCATCGTCTTGGCCTCTTGCTCTGCCTTCCAAATAGCCTTCAATTTCTCATGACCCTTGGTGTACATTTTGTTCAAATCCTTGTCCCAACCAAGCAACGCAGCCAATTTTTCCACGCCTTCATCACAAGTACCCAAGAAAGCAACATCTCTATTCAATCCATTCTTCCACTTGAAGTCGAATCCAGATGATTTCGACTTGTGCACGCCTGCCAGTTCCTTGTTGATCAAAAGTCGAGGAACGTGCTCAGGGACATCATCGATCAATGAGGCAAATGGTTGCACCTGTAAACTGGTACCAATGACAATCAACAAATCAGCTTTTTCAAAATCCTAAAACATCCTTATTAGTCTCACATTATATGTGCGTGCTCTCCTTTTCCGATATTTTACATGCAAATTGTCAAAGAAACGCTTGGGCAGATTCTCGCCGAAAAACGTAATGTCTGGCTTAATCAACTGATCACACTTTTCGCAGTGAGGTACTTGTCCCTTTAAGGCGTATTCTCTAACCATTTCTGAATCTGCTGTGGCGTCGCATTCGACACAGGATGCAGTGGCAAAACTGCCATGTGCTTCGATAATATATTCTTGGTCAAGTCCAGTCATACGTTCGAGTGTGTCGATATTTTGAGTAAAGTTTCTGAGCAAGACGCCCTTTTCTTGCAAGAGTCGTACAAAGTAATGCGTCTTTGTGGGTAGAAACTTTCCTGGATATAGCTCTTTGGCCAATGCATAAAACGGCTCTGGTTTTTCCTATACACAACGTTCATTAGACACATGCCTTGAATTATTGAATAAAGCATCACCTACAAGAAAGTACTCGATATCAAATACGGCCTCGGCGTAAGGCAAATCAAACTTTTGGAGATTGTGGTATAATCCAGTATCTTTACTTCGAAAATCTGGAATACCAGCAGCAGTAGAAATACCTGCTCCTGACATGACGATGATGTTCTTCACTACATGCGACAAGACGAAAAGAGTCAGTCCAGTTGTTCCCTAGCACATCAATTTCGAAATTACCATCATTATTCTTGATATAATCAGCGACGGCCTCAATGGAAGAAGTTTCCAAGATGCCTTTCTTGGATTGGCGAGACTTTGGCATGTAAATCAAAGAGGTAGTAAACCAGGGAAAAAAGACGAACAAAGTTTTTCTAAATAGGATGGACCTTTATACGAGAGTCACTTTCATTTGTGATACCGCGTACATGACACAATGATGCAACCGCCGAGACGCTAATCCCCATATCGGTATCAACAATACCAATGCTTGAGTGATCCATGGATGATGTTGTCACACGCAAATACTTTGCTTAACTCGTTATAAAGTGCAGTGAATCAAGCCGATACTTTCTGAACTGATGTACAATGTTAGGCATCTCTATAAAAATGGGATTGCCGGGAGAAAGAGGCATGCCAGTGACAGTCTTTACAAAGGATGTGCCGTAATCTCTCGGGTTGGAATGGGGCTACAGCTTCAAGTGAGTGCTGAAACAATAGAAGATCACTGATTCACTATTCCCTATAAATCGCCATAAAGGGGGGAAAAGGAACACAATGCAACTGGCATACTCAGGTAAAAGCCACTAGCCAATGAGAGAGCGCCTATGTATGCAGACGTTTGGAGCCTCAAGCAGTAAAATGTCAAATGCGTGCCCAAAAATAGCCTTCTTGTCGTATTTACTCAAAACCGTTCATTGCAACCAGGAATATTTTTCTAGTCTCATATATAGTAGAGCAATTGCACTATTTGTATGTGCAAACAGTATTTTATTCCATTGCATCTTTCCTGAGATATTTAGAAAAATGTCCCATTTTGGCATGAGGGTTGAGGTCAAAAAATAGGGGTGAAACTTGATTTCGACATTACTCGATCAAAAATAGGTATTTCTTTGCAGTTCAAATTGCGAAATGTATGTTTAAAAAAGGTCTTTTGGATGACATAGAGCTAAATACAAAGTTATGGAGAAAGTGCTAGTACTATGCGTGATTTAGTCGCTTTTTAGGCGTTTTATAGACCTTTCGCCTCTTCCAAAAGCGTATGCACCTCTATAAAGTCATTTATAATGCGTCTTCCATACTTCCAAGCATCTCTACTTAAAACAGGTAATACTGTTCTTTTAATAAAATTTGCTACAAATTGCAATTTTTCAAATTTGACACAAAATTTAAATTCCTGATTCCTCAACGAAAAAAGACTTTCAAGCTGTCAGATAAACACCTTTAGTGTTCTTTAGGATGCTTCTATGAGATGAGCAAAAAAAATCCGAGATAAAAATGCCATCCTGAAAAAAAGTTGCAGATTCAAGTTTTTGAAAAAAAAATATTTCTAAGTGATTTATGGAGTGTAACCCACCCAACGTCTCACTATACTGACTTTTAAAATGTATTTCCCACACACAGGAATTCGCTCAGGAAGGCGATATGTCAATGGCAAGGG